>PVIY010045582.1:0-19026 GCA_004026745.1 Myrmecophaga tridactyla | reverse complement strand
TTGTGGGGTTAAGTTTCATATGAACAAGCCCCAAGACTGGGGGCTCAGCTTATAGCTTTGGTTGTCCACACTGCTTGTGAGAATATCAAGAATTCAACTTGGGGAAGTTGAATTTCTCCCCGTTCTCACCATTCCCTGAAGGGGGCTTGCAAATATTTTTCCAGTCACTGATCAAATCATTCTGATTTCATTTATGTCCGGCAGGGGGACACTCTTGGTGAGTGGATGGGTGATGTGGAGCCAGGGTTACTGTCTTCACAGCCCCCTCCTGGGCTTAGCCTAGTGCTGCCTCCTGGGCAGGGCAAAGGTGGGCCTCGCAGCTGCTCGGAGGGGCCAAAGCAGCGGCTGATGTCCTGTCCACAGAAGTCTTCCTTAGGGTGGAGTGGACGGTGGTGTTGGGAATCAGTGGCTCCCCACGTGGATTCTGAATGCAGCTCAGAGGCTCTGGATTTCCTAAGTGTGCTGGCTAAGGGTCAGGAAAACTTACCCATGCAGGCAAGGCTGAGTTGGGGACCAAGCTGCCCCGGTAAGACTTCTGGTCTGGAGGGCAGAGGGAAAGAGGGGGCCCAGGGACTGAGTGTGCCCTGCTTATTCTCCCCCAATTTACCACTCAAGAATTCTCCCTGCTGACAGGTACGCAAAATGGGAGAGTCTCTTGCTGAGAGCCCGGTGGGGCTGGGGGCCTTCTTTGGAACCTCAAAAGCAAGACCTTTGGCTGCATCTGGGGGCAGCAGGCCAGCAGGGGTTTGGAGGCCCCTCTCCTGACCCTGGCTTGCCTTCTCTCCCAGCAGCTGGGGACTCCTACTCCGTCAGCTACACAGCCTGGCTTGAGGCCTCCGACCTCAGGAATGGGGAGACCCTGATGCTGCCCGCACAGCTCGCCTTCCAGACGTCATCCCCGGTATCTTCTTTGTGCCTTTTATTTCTGTCTTGTATTCGCCGTATGAGGCTGTTTTAGAAATCAGGATGCTTAGGGCCCAGTAGCTGTTCACCCATCCATCCATTCATCCATCCATTCGGGGCTGTCACTTTCTGGCCAAGCCCGTAGGCTTTGGGGCGTGTGTGATACTTTGCCACCAGCCTCGGCTCTGCTGGTACCGTTCCTCGTAACCTAGACTAAGTCCCCCCACCCCCCTGGGCCTCACCCACGGCTTTTATGGACATGAGTAACCGGTAGCTGCTGATGGGTTGCCGCTGTGTCTTGCACCGACTGAACACACCACCGGGGGTCACCGTCGGCACCCTCATTTCACAGTTACCTTTTTGTCAATTCATTGATTCCAGAAATGCTGGCCTGTTCCCAGCCATGTGCCGGGCCCTGGGGATCTGGGCTGATTGAGACGCAGGCTCTTCCCTAAAGGCTCAGGCACAAGTTGCTTTTGCCAGTTTATTCTGATTTCAGTCCCTGGAGGGCCTGGTAACAGAGGTGGCCGCAGAGACACCGGTGTGGCCACTTCAAACACAGGACGGATTCGTCTCTGGGACCCCTTCCAACCCTAAGGCTGCAGGGCCTGCTGTGGCATCGCTGCTGCAGTAAGAAAAAACTAGATAAATTATATGAAATGAGAAATTACAAGAAGGTAAAGACCAGGTACACGAAAACTGTATAAAACAGTCGGAAAAGACATATCTCTCGATAATAAAATATAAAGTCAAAAGTGGAGGACAAGGGAGGATAAGAAATAGAGATAAAAGGGCCCAGAAGCATTACCATCAACAATTTAAGAGGAAAGGAAAGGGGGGATTAAAAAACCAAGTTAGTGGAAATAAACATTTAAGGTAAGGCACTCTTTTCAGATACTAAGCAGTTGGTCAGAGAGCTATCAAAACACTCAACTCATTTCTCCGTTTCCTCTCTCCACTCTGTGGAGGAATGGATGGCATCAGGAGTTGCCCCTGGGAAGTTGGTATATGGGGAGTAGGGACAAACCCAGGAAGGCCTGTCAGAGCCCAGCCATTCTCATCTTACACGAAGAAAGCGTAGCTCAGAGAGTCTGAGTGAGGGGCCCCGGGTTGCATAGCTGGGGGTCCTTGGAGCCAGTCCGACCTGCCCAGCACCCACCGTTTCACCACCAGGGCATGCTGCCAATACTGTCTCAGCAAGCAGGGAGGCGGGTGCGTGGATTTCAGTAGGGAAGAAGGATTGAGGTTGCTGAGACCTTCCCCTTAGGGACTGGAAGCCCTCTGCAAGTTTCAGCCCACTGGGCACGGGGGCGGGACTGGAAGTGCTTCTGAATGTTATATGACACGCCAGAGACTCCGAAAACTGTTGACTGAAGCCTTTTCTTTTTCTTTTTCCTTTTTCTAGAACAGAACATGGTTAAAAGCTCTTTTTTCCATAACAGTAGAAGAAAAGATAACGGTAAGAGGAAACCTGTGACACTTGGGGGCTGGTAGTCTCTTGCTCTGTCCTCAGAGCCAAGGGGAGGCCCAGCACCGGCCTTGGCACCATGGGCATGCACCAGGGACAGGGACTCCCTGCGGTCTTCAGGTCTGCCCCAGTGCCCAGTGCCCCAAGCATGCCTCGCCGGTTACCACTTTCTGTTCCCCTGAGGACGCCCCATCTGCGCATGATGAACGGTCACGCCCTGGACAGGTGGGCTCCACCACCCCCACCCCCCGTGCCTCCGTTCAGTCCTGCTCCCACCGCCCCCCAGGGTTCCCACCAGGTCCAGCTGGTGGCAGTGGTTCATCTTCACAGCCCGTCCCCACAGTGGCCCTTTGCCACTAGTACTTTTCCATTTGTGTTTGTCGTTCTGGGCATTCACAGCTCACGCAGTCATTCCTGTGTTCATGAAGTGCGTCTTCATTACCCAGCACCAGATTGCGTTCCTTAAGCACCTACTGTGTGCCCAGCATCCTAAGTAATTTCATATGCTGAATCATTTAATCCTTACCACAGTCTTGTGAGGATCACGCCTATTTTCAAATCACCCCCATTTCACAGATGGGGAAACTGAGGCACAGTAGGCTCAAGTAAATTGCCCGGGGTCATTCGACTCGTGTGCTGGGGGTCCCCAAGATCACCCCTGGGTTCTGTGATTCACTAGGAGGACTCACAGGCCTTGGCGTATCGTCGTGCTCATGGTGGTAATTTATTACAGCTAAAAGATGCAAAGCAAAGTCAGTCAAGGGAAAAAGCACCTGGAGCAGAGTCCAGGGAAAACCAGGTTTAAGCATCTGGAGTCCTCTCCCAGAGGAGTCACACAGGACCTGTGAATGCCCCAGAAATGAGTTGTGACAACATGTGTGAAATGTCTACCAGGGAAACTCGTTAGAGTCTCAGTGCCCAGGGTTTGGGGGCTGGTCACGTGGGTATGCTCTGCCTGGCACGTACCAAGATTCCAGACTCCCGGGAGGAAAGCGTAAACTGCCCTGTTCGCACAGTCTGGGCACAGGGAGTCATTCTTATCAGGGATTGGAGGGAACCTCCTACAATTCCGGGTTCCCAGGGGCCAGCCGAGCAGCAGCCTTGCAAGCAGGCCTTTCAGAGGAGGCACTCAGACCTGCTGCATTACCCTTCTCTGCACAGCTGTTAGTGCTACAAGCAGGATGTGGACCAGGTAATTTGGCTCCAGAGTCCCTGATGCAATACCTTCTCATGAACCAAGGAGGCAGAAATAAAACATGAGTCTGGTCTTGAGCAAGCTGGCAGTTGAATGCACAGTTCTCCTTGCTGATGTGTACACCGCTTGCTGGTGGGGCCACGTCTGATTCACCTGTGTCCCCCACTGTGTCTTACCTGTTGGTGTGTTAAATGTCCCTTGATGGACCTCATTGGTGTCAATAATGGTGATTACTGCTCCTTGGAGACACGGCTGGCAGACGTGTGATTGCAGTAAAAGGCAGAGGACATTCATTCATGTGATATTGATGGCCCCTCCTCCATGTCTCAGGCTCTCTGATGTGCATGGAGATGGGGCAGTCTTTGGGCTGCCCCATCCCACTCATTGCCTTTAGGAGAAACAGGAAAAGGGGCCCCCTCTGGGATGTAGCCTCCTGGGTACAAGCCTTAGCGGTGGATCAGGGGCTGGAATTCAGCCCCCAGTGGCTCCTGGGCCAGGTACCCTTGTGCAGTGGGCCACGTTCATGGAGCATGCTGTCCAGCCAGGAGGTCAGTCACATTTATGTCTTACGTATGTGGCAGCCTGTACTGTTGTGAGTGGCTCAGGCTCTCAGACCAGAAGGCATAGCTTTGACTCCCTGCCCTTCCGCTGATGATATGTGACCTTGGCCATGTTATTCCCTTCTGGCCCTTGGTTTCTCCAGCTATAAAATAATAATAATAATAATACCCAGTTAAGAGGATGGTTGATAAAGTAAATGAATTCATACATGTAGAGCACTCAGTCCAGTGCCTGGAGTAATGCAAGTTCTCAATAAATGCTGGCTGTTATTATTATTACATATACATGGAAACACCACAACTACGTGTCGTGTTTTGTGATCATTGCAAATGAATGTTATATACCAGGGTCTCTAGCCCTCTGGGGCTAAACAGTTCCCATAAATGTGTGTATCAGACCCAGTGCAAGAGTCTAAGGAGGAGTGGAGCCTGGGACAATGTGGAAACTCTGTTGACCAATACCCCACCTTCCCCAGACTCACTTTGAGACATTAAACAGAAAAAAAAAAAGATCAAATAACAAACACGATGGAATTTTATGGCTCATGATCCCAAATATCAATAGTACACACTATGGATTCTGATGGGAGAGAGGAGCAGGCCCTGTGGGTGGTGGTGGACAGACAGGATTCCTGGAGAAGACAAGAATCCCGTTGGGCCTTAAAGATGTTAAAGATGGAGAGGGAATGTTCTAGCAGGCTAACCGTCTTCTAAAATGTCTGGTTGGACATCAGAGTCCAGTGTGAGACCAGTGGTGATGGCCTTTCAGATGGGAACCACGACGCTACTGGGTTCAACACGGTCTCTGGGACCACTGAGAAGACATGTGAGGGTGAGCGCAGCCCAACTGCAGGACTGACTTGGGCGCACGTGAAGGTGTTGAGTTATATACTAATTCATAATTACATATTAATGAACATGGTCAGGTTCATGTGCCAACTTGGCCAGGTGGTGGTGCCCGGTTGTCTGGTCGGGCAAGTGCTGGCCTGTCTGTTGCTATGAGGATATTTCATGGACTTAAACCATGATGATGCTGGCTGCACCCAACTAAATGCAGTCAGCTAAGGGGAGTGTCTTCTGCAATGAGTGACGCGTAATCTAATCACCAGAGGCTTTTAAGGAGGATTCAGAAGAGGCCAATACTCTTTCTGCTTCACTCTTCCTGCTTCAGCCAGCCAGCCTCTCTTGAGAATTCATTGAGGACCTTCATTGGAGCTGCCAGCTTGTGGCCTGCCCTACAGACCTTGGACTCTACATCCCCATGGTTGCATGAGACGCTTTTATAAATTTTATATTTACAGGTATCTCCTGCTGATTCAGTTTCTCTAGAGAACCCTAGCTAATATACTAAGAAAGGGTAATAAAGCAACACATCATGGAGATTGGCAGTGAGGGTAGACAATCTCCTGGTATTTTCACTAAGCAGTTACCAAAAAAAGGATAGATACATTGTGTTTATTCATCATATAAGTCAGGATTTCTACAACACTTGGAAGATGCCCTATTGCTTCTTTGGAAGATGTACCATTGTATCTTTAATTTCCTGAGTGTGAAATTGACTCATGTTAGACAAAGAAAATGAGTTTCCAACAACTCACTTCCTGTTTTGTCTCAAGTTTGATTTTCTGAGTAGTCTCTTTGGAGAGGAGAAAAAAAAAATCACACTCAGCTGAACATGGGGTGCAGGTCTTGGGACGGTGCTGGATCACACGTACAGCTGCTTGTGTTAATTGCAGGCACCCATGGGTGGGCCGGCCGGCCCGGGAAAACAGGTGGCAGGGTTCTATTGCAAGAATCTCAAAGCCTAATTAGGAAACCGACATCCAAACAAATTGTTACATTGCCCAAATCCATTTAGAGTGAAATTCCAATAACAGTCCTAAAGGGATTTGGAGGGGAATGCAATAAAGTTAATCAAAGCTTCACCCGAACATATAAATTTATGAAACTGGATAAAACCTGAAAATGAAGAGTAATGTGGAAAGACTGGGCCTAGCATTTATTTGCAACACTATAAAGCTGCAAGAACGCAGAATGCAGCTGCCGCATGGAAAGTTAGGCTAATGCGACCAAACAGAATATCCATACATGTGTGCATAATAAAATGGTATTTCAAATCAGTGGAAATGTATACATGCACATACTTAAATTTGTGGGCAACTGTCTGGACCTTTAGGAAGGGGTAAAGATGTGTTCCCTAATAAAATTGAACTCTAAATAGAAAAAAACAGTTTATTAAAATGAATTTAAGATAATATATTATATGAAGAAAACCATGACGGAAAGCCATGGATTTAGGAACATAAGTAGTTTTTTTAGAACTTTACATTTAAAAACAGCATTGAGATAATTGACAAACTTGGGGAAGATATTTATAACATTTGTAATACTTATAAAAGATGAGGATTAGTATCTTCAATATAAAAGAGCTCCTATAAACTAATAAGAAAAAAATACCTCAAGCCATAGCTGTCTATGCACAATATGAGAATACAGTTGATTCCCATTATTGCGTAGTTATGTTCTATGAAATCACTCCAAATGCTGAATTAGTGAATAGGAATCATTGCTTCTTGAGCCTCTGGTCACAACATTTTTGTCAACTAATCAGTACATAACCTTGTTTTATGTGTGTTTCTGTTTAAATACACCTTGATTCATTAACTTTGAACTCACAGGCCAACAGCCCTATAACTCATGCCCAAACAAAGCTTCTCAAACACATGTACTTTCTCCATAAGGCATGTCACAACTTTTTCCATTTAGAAACACTACACAATGCTTCAGCACTACATTCAGGGGCATTTTACACATTTTAAACCAACGACAACAAAAAGCACAAAACTGTATGTTAGGTCGGGGGAACAGGAAAGGTCACCATGACTTGAGCTGTGTAAAATATGCCGCCCCTTCTAGAGGTCACCTAACCCCCTTGCTTAAAAACCGCTTGCACAAGGACCCAGCGGCGAGCTTGCAACTCCCTACCTGGAGCTCTGGGAGCTCTGCCTGGGAGCGCAGGAATAAACTCCCTCACTCTGAGGTTTTTTGGTCTGCCTCTTCTCTCTTTCGCCTCCTAAACCTTACACTGTAAAAACCTGGCACACAGTATACCGCAAAAAGGCTTGTTGACGTTGTGAGAGCTGAAACAAGAAGGCAGAGTGTTGCTTTGTTTGCCCTTCGCTGGGAACGTGTGTATCGGGTGACTCATATTTTTTATTGTGCTGTATATGTCCATAAATGACCATTGAAGTGCCTCAAGTGCTGATTTCAGGGTTACAAACAGATTTTAGTGGGTTGGTGAATTTGTAAGTATAGGCCCCACTAATAATGAGGACCAGCTTTACAAGGCTGTACGAGGTGGCCTTGAAGCACAGTGGAGAGATTACTGTCACTTTGCTGGCAAAATCATGTGGCTCTGAGTTGAAATAGGAAGCCCAGGAGTGTGCAAGCAATCACGTATTATCAATTCTCCCTTTCCTAGGGTCATTTAATATATGCCCATCATGGAAAATGTTGAGGAAATACCAACTTCACTCGTTCACCACTCCCTTCCCCAAGACACACTTCCAGAAGTTGGAAGAATAAGATAACATTATCCCATAATCCTACTACCAGAGAGAAACGTGACTACCAAATTAGCTTTTTTTGTCTTCTGTGGTAGTCAGGTTCAGGTGTCAGCTTTGCCAGGTGGTGATGCCCAGTTCTGTTGCTGTGGACTTAAATCATCAGCACGTGCAACGCAGTGATGGCTCATTACACCTGCGGTCGGCTAAGGGAAGTGACTTCTGCAGTGAGTGAGGTTTGCTTTAATTAGCTGGAGGCTTAAAAGAGAGAGATCAGAGTACAGCTCAGCACAGCTCAGCGGCCCAGCACACTGCAGCCCAGTGCTCAGAGCCAGCTCAGTCCTAGACATTTGGAGATGCAGAAAGGAATCACCCTAGGGAAACCTGTTTGAACCCAGAAGCCTGGAGGGAAAGCCAGCAGACATCACCAGGTGCATTCCGTGTGACAGAGAAAGCCAGAGGAAAGCTAGCTGTCTTTCCTCCAAAGAACTGTGAATTTGTCACTAAATAAATCCCCTTCATCAAAACCAGTCCATTTCCGGCAACATTAGCAAACTAAAACACCTTCTCACTAAACTAGTAACTTCTACGTGGTGTGAGGATCTGAGATTAACAATGCTTTTGGAGAACCACAGCCCTTCTGGGCAGTGAGTAGCATCATTGAGTGGAAGAACACACTGAGTGAGCTCTACCCTTTCTTAGCTGTGGACTTTGACTAATTACTTAATCTCTTTGAGGCTCCATTTGTCCATCAGTAGAATGCGAATAATATATCCCCCATAGGATTACAGAAGAAGGAATGAGATAGAATACATGATACACCCCACCTGGGGACTGCCATACTGTAGGAACCAAAAAAGGATTCCCTCCTCCACTCTATACCTTCCCAAAGCTGTAAAAAAGTCTTTGCCTCTCTCTGAAAGAGAACAGATTCCTGATCTTTATTCACTTTGTTCTCTTTAGAGACAGATTTTTTTTTCACTCCTTTCCATCTGTATTTTAATATGACCTCTGTGCAATGCTATTCATATTTATCCAGTTTATTGATTTTTTTTTTCTTGTCCAGTAGGTGCACAATCAAGGCTCAGGGCTCAGAGGAGTGTTTGCAGCCAAAACGGGAAACTTGCATTTCATTTCAGTGCTAATCAAAATTCAAGGTTTAGAATCAAGAGGCTGATAGATTATGAAACTAGAATGGCCAGCTCTAGCAGCAGCCTTTGTGGGCAGAAACTGAGCAACCACTGAGAAGTTACATGTGGAATCACATTTGATTCAGATTCCGGTGAACTGTTTTCTGATCTAACTTGGCTTTGGCACTCTGGAAGGTCAAATTTGCATTATTGGTCTGCCAGGAAAATTTAACGTTGACTAAAGGCTACATTGTGGCCCGGGGAATAAGGACCAGTCAGCTGCCTTCTGGCTCCTAAACCATACACGAGAAGTTCCCACGAGCTACAGCCACTTTGAATTAAATTTGCTGTCACCGTTTAGGTTCTGTTGAATCAGATGCTCAGATGGAGTTTGGGGCATAGGGTGTTAATCAGCAGATAGAAAAGAGTTAACGCAGCAGGTCAGAGGGGTCTGTTTACAAGTTGCCCCTTTGCTGGCATCTGGAAACTTGGATTTCAGGAAATCCCCACCATTCCTGGTAAGCGAGGCTCCCTGTGCCTTGACTGTGCAAAACAAGGTCATGTCTGCTGAGCGCCTACTTTCCTTCTGAGAGTCTGAACCTTGGTGCATGCCAGGCAGAGGGTGCTACGTGACCAGCCCTGGGCACAGAGTTCCGTAATCAGCTTCCCTGACAGGCAGCATTTCATGTGAGCTGTCACGACCCATTGCTGGAGGAATTAAGCAGATCCCGTGAGACTGCACTTGGGGAGGGCTCTGAAAGCCTTGCCTGGTTGCTCCGGACTTTGCCCCAGCACTTTCTCTTTGCTGTTTTTGCTTTGTATCCATTCGCTGCAATAAATCATAGCTGTGAGCACAACTACAGTCTGAGCCCTGTGGGTCTTCTTAGCGAATTGTCAACCCCGGGGGTGGTCTTGGGACCCCTCATACAATCAGTGATCAACACCTGTGAAGGAAGGAGAAGGAGGGAGGACTGGGCAGAAGATGTCGACTTGTGATTCCAGACAGCCAAGCCTCATTCTCCTGGCGGAGAACTCTGGAGCCAGCGTAGCCGTCAGAGTGTCCCTCGCCAGGTCAAAATCACTGGTGCTCATGCCCTCTGCCTCCCTAAATTGCCAGACGTAGGCTGACCCAGGAAGGGTGTGACCTCAGGCACGGTGGCTGCCTGCAGCTGATGCAGACGCTGAAGCTGGAGGCTGGCTACTGAGTGTACTGCCCCTAGCTGAGCTATTCAAGTCGTTTCTTGAAGTGGAGTGTGAGTAGTGCATCTCCGTGTCTATCAGCTTGCCTATAAAAAATATTATTTTTCACAATTTTTATTGTGGTTGCATATATACAACATAAAATTCACCATTTTAACCACCTTCGAGTTTACAATTCAGTGGTGTGAATTGCTTTCACGATGTTGTGCTACCATCAACACTATCCCTCACCATAACTTTTCCATCCCACAAAACAGAAACCTTGTACCAAAAGCACTGATTCCTCATTCCTCACACCCACTCCTGCCCCTGACAACCTGTATTCTGATCTCTGAGTAAATGAATTTGCATATTCTAATTATTTCATATCAATGAGATCATACGTATGATCTTAGTGCCAGGCTTATTTTATTCAGCACGATGTCTTCAAGGTTTATCCATCTTGTGGCATGTATCAGAACTTCATTCCCATTGTATGGCTGAATAATGTTCCATTGAATGTATATACCACCATTGTGTTTATCCAGTCATCTATTGATGGACACTCAGGTTGCAAATAATCCTGCTGTGAACATCGGTGTGCAAATGCCTGTTTGAGTCCCTGCTTCAATTCTTTCGGTTATATGCCAGTAATCATATGGCAATTCTGTATTTAACTTTCTGCTGTTTTCTGCAGCAGCTGCACCATTTTACATTCCCATCAACAATGCACGAGGACTCCTATTCCTCCACATCCCTACTTACACTTGTTATTTTCTATGTTTTAAATAGTAGCCATTCTGGTGTTTATGAAGTGATATTTTATTTTTATTTGCATTTTCCTAATGGCTAATGATGTTGAGCATCTTTTCATGTGCTCATTGGCCATTTGAATACCTTCTTTGGAAAAATGTCTGTTCAAGTCCTTTCCATTTTGTAATTGGGTTGTTTGTTTATTTGCTGATGAGTTGTAGGAGTTATTTATATATTCTGGACCTTAAACCCTTATTGAGGATAATAATTTCCAAATATTGTCTCCCACTCTGTAAGTTGTCTTTTCACTTTATTGATAGTGTCCTTTGATGCAGACAAGTTTTTAATTTTGATAAAGTCCCATTTATGTTATTTTTTCTTTTGTTGCTTGTGCTTTTGCATGAAAATTGAGAATCTGTTGACTAACCCATGATTCTAAAGATGTTCTCTGATGTTTTATACTGACAGTTTTATAGTCTTAGTTCTCATATCTAGGTCTTTGATTAATTTTGAGTTAATTTTTGTGCATGATGTGAGGTAGGGATTAACTTTCATTCTTCTGCATATGAATATCTAGTTTTCCCAATTCTATTTGTTGAAGACACTATTCTTTCCCCATTGAATGGAGTTGTTGCTTTTGTTAAAAATCAATTGGCCATAGATGTGAGAGTTTATTTCTGAACCATCCATTCAATTCCATTGGTCTATATGTTTGTCCTTGTGCCAGTACTACATTGCTTTAATTACTTTGGCTTTATAATAAGCTTTAAAATTAGGAACTGTGAGTCCTCCTTGGGGACACTGATACAATCAGAAAGAAAAACAACTTTATTTTTCTTTTTAGAGATGGTTTGGCTACTTGTGGTCCCTTACCCTTCTATAGGAATTTGATGATTGCCTTTTCCTTATCTGCAAAGAAGGCTGTTGGAATTTTGATTGGGTTTACATTGAATCTGTAAATTGCTTTGGGTAGAATTGACATCTTAAAAATATTTAGCCATCCAATCCATGAACACAGAATGTCATTCCCTTTATTTAGCTCTTCTTTAATATCTTTCAGCAATGTTTTGTAGTTTTCCATGTATAAGCCCCTCACATTCTTGATTAAATTTATTCATAGTTATTTTATTCTTTTAGTAGACATTGTAAATGGGATTTTTCCTGATTTACTTTCAGATTGTTCATTACTGATATACTTATCACCACCACTGATTTTTTACTTGTGATCTTCTATCCCATCATTTTGCTGAGTTCACTTATTAGCTCTGGGAGCTTTTTTGTGTATTTTTGGAATTTTCTCAAAATAGAATCATGACATCTTTTCTATATATGTTTGATAAATCTAGTTGGTTTATAGTTGTTCAAGTCTTCCATTTCTTTATTGATCATCTGTCTTGAGGATCCATCCATTATTGAAAGAGGTGTGTTGAAGTCTCCTACTATTAATATAGAATTTTTCCTCCCTTTAACTTTTGTTAGTAATTGTTCATGTATTTTGGGACTGCCATTAAATGATATGTATTAATAATTGTTATATCTTCTTGATGAACTGACTCTTTTATCAATATAAAATGTTCTTTTTCCCTTGTAATAGTTTTTGACTTAAAATCTGTTTCTCTTATATTAGTATAGCCACTTCAGCTCTCTTTTGGTTACTCTTTTGCATGAAATTGTTTTTTTTTCTTTTTACATCTTTCACCTCCAATATATTTGTGTCTTTGAATTTAAGTTGGATCTCTTGTACGCAGTATATTTTGGGTCATGTTCTTTTTAAAATCCATTTTCCCAATCTCTGCCTTTTGACTGGAGAGTTTGATCCATTTACATTTAACATAACTACAGATATTGTAGGATTTTCTCCTGCCATTTTGTAATCTTATATATTTTTAATCCTTCAATTCTTCTATTACCACCTACTTTTATATTCAGAGGATCTTCTGTACTGTGGATTTTAACATCTCTTGAGTGCGTATTATATGCCAGACTAGGGGCTGAGTTGGTCCTACTATGTACATGTCACCATGCCTCAGCTCACTGAAGAACTTGTCCTGTCTAATCTCATGAATGTACTGTGTGGAAGCCATGCTAGAAGTAACTCAGGCACATAAAGATCCAACAGTGTCCTTAGGTAACCTAGATAGTAGGTGGCAGAGCTAGGTTTCAAATTTCAGGCCTCCCTGACTCTAAAGAGCTATGAGTCATCTCTTTGAACTTGAAAGCTGTGAAGTGTGACCATGAACAAATCCCTCTCTGTGTTTCTTTCCCTACAGGTTCTACCAAACCATGGTCTCCATGCAGCAGGATTCTTTATTGCCTTCACAGTCTCCCTTGTGCTGACCTGGGTCACACTGTTCTTTATGGTTCAATGTCAGTGTCTAAAGGGAAGCATACTCAGCAGACACAGGGTGAGTTTCCACTTGAGTTTCTCCCCTGTGGATAGTTTGGTTGGTGGTAGAGATGAGATTGAAGTTTACTCAATCTCAGCTTAACCTAGATCAGAATCATGAGGGAGACAGCAACAAATACTAATGGTCCAGGCTCTACTTGCAAGAATTCTGCTTTGATTGTCCAGAGATGGGGCTCCATTATTAGTGATTTTTAAAAGCTCCCCAGGTAATACTAACCTGAGCTAGTGTTGATAGCCCCTGCAATCTAGCTGAAAGATTGAGCACCCCACCTGTGAAGTCACAGATATTCTCGCCACACCCTAATTTAGATCTTATTCCATGCTCCCACTGAAATACCTTCAAGATTCTCTGTCATCCTCAGAAGGTAGCCTGGACTTGTAGCCACTTGTTAGCTGGCTTCACCCTGCCTTACCTGCCACTTTCTGCTTTATACCTCACCCTCCCATTGCACCAAATGACTTCATGTTTCCTAAGCATGCCAGGCTCTTTGCATTCACATCTCTCTACTTTAAAAATCCTCTGTGTACTTTTCATTCATCTTTTTGTCTTTCAGTTGCCATAATTCTTACCCATCCTGTAAGCCTCGACTTGGGCCTTGCCTCTCCCTGGACATCTTTACTGGCCACTTCCCAACCAGGTTAGGGGCCTTCTTATTCCGCTCAGCTCTTCTGCTCTGTTGATCTATGAGCTCCTTAATCTCTGTATTCCTGTCTTAGTTTGGGCTTCCACAAAAGCAGAGCCTGAGATGAGCATTCAAATTCAAAGAGCTTATATCGGAAGGGACCCCAGAAAATATTGAGTTAGGAGCAGGGATGTAAGGCAGGGAAGGGAAGGTAGCCAGTAAAGTGTGAGTGATCATCAAGTCACTGCTGTGGGCACCTGGAGCTCAATCCAACTACAGAGCTCTGGGAAACAATGTGGAACTAGTCTCAGAGTCCTTCCATTGAGGGGCAGAGAGCTGGGGTATTTATCCATGAAATCCCATGAGTCATTGGCTGAAGGCTACTCCTGGGGCAATGGGCTGAGAGAAAAGTATGACTTCCCTTCCCTGGCATGGGCTGGTGGATGTTGCAGTGATGAGGATTTGGGGATACAGGCACTCAGATGGGGTCTGCTCCAGTCCACACTGCCTGGTTCTGGGCCTGGAGCTTAGAAGGCACACAAATGCATGAAGGAATAGGTGAGGCCTTTGTTAGTTCATGGATGGATGGACAGAGGAAGGAGAACAAGGCAGCAGTTCATACAGTTATATGCATTCTTTGCAACTATTAGTAGAAGACATTGTTGGCAGTAGGCCTGTGGAGCAGGTAATTTGTACCTACTGGGTCCTCAAGGGCTGGAGCTCTTGTGTCTTGGTGTCTTAAAGGTCAGCATCTTGAAAGAAGCATCTGTCATTTTCCTTCCTCAATTTTCATGGAGGGAACTGATGCCCATGAGTTTAAACAGCTTGCTTAAAGTGGCCAAGCTTAAGCTGGGCATGGGCCTCTGGAGCCCCTCTCTCAAGAAAGCTGAGAGTTCCTTCCCAGCCCAGAGTACCCATTGTTCATTGTGTCTCTGCTTCCCAGAGGGAAGTATTGTCATTTCAAAGTGAGGCCAGCTCAGGATCTCCTTGGCAGGCCAAAGTGAAGAGAAGAAAAATGGCCCATTTAATCAGACATTCCACTTGCTCTCCCAAAGCCATTATCAATCAGAAAAGAACAAACACACTCTACTATTTTGATGGAGAAGCTGGATTTATTTCCCAGAGATTAAAAGCTGATTGTTACGACTTCAGAGAGGAAAGCAAAGTGTGAATTTGATTTAAGGGCTGAAGACCCTTGCAGTATTTTATTTTCTTCATCACAGAATGAACTCTTTTCATATTTTTTTTAATTTTTTGCCAGCGTGGTGGTAGCATACCATAGAGGCAGCATGCTGTGTGAAGCAGAAAATGGCCTTTGGGGTTCGATAGACTTGTAATCAAATACCAACCTGCCTCTTTATGAACTGTGTGACCCCAGATCATGTTATTTCGTGTCTCTGAACCTCAGTGTCCTTATTTGTAAAGTAAGAGTAGCAGCCCTTACCTTGTTGTCATGACAGTTTAATGCTATGACATATTCAAAGCACCCAAATTAATAACTGGCATAGGGGCAGGAGTTCTTCAATGCTAGCTGTGGTTATCACCTGTTTCTGCAGAGTTAGTGACACTGGGGACAAGACAGGTACATCATCTACACAATCAGAAAGTTGGGCTTCATTTTTTCAATATCACTTCTATCTCAGAGTTCTATACATTTTTATTTGAAATCAGCCAGATTCATGGAGTTGAGGTTTATCAGGTTGAGTTTCCTCTACAGATGATGATGATGACAGGGAAACAGTTTCAGAGGTCTTTGCAGGTTGCAGAGCTCTTTGCCTTCATTGCTTTGCCTTATCCACATAACAACTCTGGGTAGGGCCGTGGGGATCAGAATCCCATTTTTTGGTGAGGAAATGGAGGCTCAGGGAAAGGTGGTGGCTTGCCTGAATCTGCCCCGCTCACAGGTGGTGGGGCTAGCCATGCTTTCCGATCCAGCCCCCCCCCACCCGCCCACCTTCCCTCCCAGCTCTTCCAGTGCACAGCATTCATGAGAACACCCATTAAATGGTTGTCTTTGGCATTTTCCTGAAGGTTCAGCATCGTGAGAGCAAGCTGGAGCACTCCCAGTTCACTTCTGCCAGTGGTATGAATGAAGATCTTGCCCTAAATGACCAAATGATAGACATTCTGTCTTCGGAGGATCCTGGGAGCATGTCTCAAGCCTTGGCAGAGTAAGAATTCTAAATCACCTTATGCTTCCACAGGGGTGATGGATGCTTTAACTACAGGGGGCATGAGAGCAACCACTGAGTGCCTTCCATTAATCATTCACTTGTTCATTCCTTCAATCAGACAGTCATTTGGCAGTCATAGTTATAATCAAACAAACTACCCTGCGCTGAGCACTCTGTTTGTAGTTAGGAAAAGATTTCAAGGCATGGTTCCTGCCATTAAGACATTTGTTCTAGAAAGAAGACAGAGAGAAAGTAACTGCCAGGTTTGGTAAGCACCATAGTACAGAGAAGATCAGGGCAGGCTGGGCACAAAAGATGAAATAATTATCTCTACCACAGTCACAGAAATGCTTCTCAGAGGAGGTGACACCTTAACTAATTCTTGAAGCATGGATAGAAGTTTTCGAAGTAGATGAAATGAGAAATGGTTTTTCAGGAAGAGGGAAGAAAAGGCAGGTGCAAGTATGAGAAATGACCAAGACACATTTGGTAAAATTTAAGCAGCAAAGAGTGATTGATGTGTAGATGAGAGCATTGAGTATAGAAAAGTAAGGGGCAGAGGCAGCTGGAGAGGCTGGACCAGGTGGTGATGATCTGATGAACTGAATTCCATTCTTTTTATTTATTTAACATATGTTTGTATTATACTGTCTGTATGCCAGGGTCTGTTCTAAGAACTTTAAATATACTAATTTATATAATTCTCTTAACATCCCTATAAAGTAAGTATTGCTATATCTCTCATCTTATAGATGAGAACTTAAGAAAGGGTAAGTTACTCGTTACGGGGCACACACTTTAGTAAATGATAGGCCGAGTTTCAAGCTCAGGCAGTCTAGCTCCAGGTCCACTCACCGACCATTACTAGAAAAGGTTCCTCAACTTGGCCTTTCCTTCTTTTGTTTCAATAAATATTTAGAGATGACTGCTCTGTATTTCTTTCTTTTTTTTTTTTTTGCAGTTTTCTGTCAAAATCTGTCTTCTATTTCTTCAAACATATTAAGCATATTATTTTAAAGTTTCTGAAACATTCATTATATGAACTCTTTGTGTCTATGTCTATTACCTACTGTTCCCTTTGTTTTTTGTCATATTTTTACAGCTCCTCTTATGCCTAGGGATCTTTGATTATGTGCTAGACATTGTATGTGAAAATTGAGAGGATAATTTGAGCACTAGGCTGATGATATCTTCTTGCAGAGAGCTAGGGGTATTAGGAATTATGGATTCCTTAATCCAATCAGGGATTGACATTATTCTAGTTTGACAGCTGCTGGAATACAATATATCAGAAACAGAATGGTTTTTAAAAAGTGGAATTTATTAAGTTCCAAGTTTACAGTTCTAAGACTTTGAGAATATCCAAATTAAAGCAAGTCTATAAGTCTACAAAAATATCCAAATCAAGGCATCAACAAGAGGTTACTTTCAGTCAAGAAAGGCCAATGAAGTTCAAGGTTTTTCTCTCAACTGAAAAGGCATATGCTGAACATGGTGACATCTGCTAGCTTTCTCTTCAGGCTTCTTGTTTCATGAAGCTTCCCCAGGGGCATTTTCCTTCTTCACCTGCAAAGGTCTCTGGCTGTGTGGGCTCTTGTGGTTCTCATTCTCTTGGAATGAGCCTTTTCCAAGATGCTTCCTCTTTTAAAGGATTCCAGTAAACTAATCAAGACCCACCTGGAATGGGTGGAGTCACATCTCCCTCTAATGAAAGGTTAATATCCACAATTAGGCAAGCCACATCTCTGTGGAGATAATCTAATGAAAAGATTCCACCCTACATTATTGAATAGGGATCAAAAGAAAGGTTGCTCCTACAGGGTTGGAGTAGGATTAAATCACGGCTTTTCTAGGATACCTAAATCCTTTCAAACCAGCACAGATATCATTTAAAGCTGGGCTTCACTTCCTTACAGGGCTGGTCTATTTCTGGTATATCTTTAGTCCTGAGGTTTGGTCTGTCCTTCAAGAAAATGCCAAAATTGGATCTGACTCACACCCCTTTGTGAGCCTAGTGCTCAAAAAAAATCCCAACCAAAAACCACAGGATTTTTTTTTTCTATCAGAGAAACTTCTTCTTGGCAGTCTCAGAACTTCATTTCTTGTGCCCCTAGCTCCATAAATATGTCAAGAACTTTTCTCAGCTTACCTTATCAGCTGCCTCTTCAAGAATCAACAGATACCCTTAGGGAAAATATGAGGCTGCCATCTCTGGCTTTCCTTCCTCCATATCTTAATCCCATAATTTTTCACTGCCTTGTCAACTCTCACATACTCTCAAACAGAATTTCTTTTTGCCCAGCTTTTCTCTTTGTTCTCAGTGGGATAGTTGCCCGTGGTGCTGGCTCACCCTTACTGGGTGTGGAACTCTGAAGTATCTTTGTGTAATTCATAGTCCAGGTAACTAACCAGACACAATACCCACCATCAGAAGCAGTGATGAAGGTGACAGACATGGAAACAGACCAAGTTCAAAATAGCCTGAAGCAGTAGGGCTATCTAGTGCACGATGTAGAGTGTGGTTCCTGGAGTGAAATCAGGGTTTGAATTCAGGTTATGCCACTGTATGTCCTTGGTTAAGTGACCTCTCCTAGTTAAGCTAAGGATTTCATCAAAGAAAATAACTGTAGAATCTGCCTTATGAGAATAAGATGATGCATGGAAAGCTCTTAGCAGGGCTCATGGTCATATGAAATACTCAAGCTCTGGCAGCTGGGGTTATATAAGCAGTCTGGGATATATGCAGGGCTCATGGTCATATGAAATACTCAAGCTCTGGCAGCTGGGGTTATATAAGCAGTCTGGGATATATGCAGGGCTCATGGTCATATGAAATACTCAAGCTCTGGCAGCTGGGGTTATATAAGCAGTCTGGGATATATGCTGGTAGTTTGTGTGTGTGTGTGTGTGTGTGTGTGTGTGTGTAGGGGGCAGCTGGTAGAGAAGGGATTCTAGTGAGAGTAAGGGTGGAGACACGGGCTAGGGTATGGAAGAGATTGAAGGTTCTGGATGGATGCCAGGCTTCACAGTAAGCCCTGGATACCCAGGGAATTTTTTTTTTTTTGATATAG
>PVIY010045581.1:0-18990 GCA_004026745.1 Myrmecophaga tridactyla | reverse complement strand
AGCAAGCATCTCTCCCTTTGGCCCCACAGGGAAGCCGAAGTTTAAAAATATGGACCATATCATCCCTTATCATGTATTCTGATTTACCCTAGTCTTATCCACATCAGCTTCATCCATATTTCTAGTTGAAGTCTGATTGCTTTTTCAACTTTTTTAACAGTTGCTGTATGGGGTAGTGCTGACTTTCACAGCTTCAGAGCTCTACCCACTCGCTTTAATACTTCTCTGTCATCGTGGATTTCAAATGTGAGGTCAAAATTGAACAGATACTCAAATTTGTCATTAGAAATACTGCAGTGCATCACTGTCTCCTTGCTGGTGTTCACGATGAGGAATGAGAAGGGGGATGATGAAATTGGAGGGAGGTGGCTGGTTGGCTTGCTGCTCTGCTTGGTGGTTTCTTTGCACCAATTTTTTTTTTTTGCACCAAATTCTTGAAGACAATTTGCTATAGAATAAGTTCTTGAAATTGAGACTGTTTCTATTTAATTCTTTCAAGTCTTCTCTGTCTCTCTACCTCTACGTTCTGACATTCCTGAGCCAAGTTTGAGACAACCAATCCATTTGATTTCTTTTTTCTTCTTGGAGATGATGTTCATGGCCATTACAACATTAAGGCATTACAGACTCATTGTCTTATACGTTTCTTGTCTTAGTGGATTCATTTGGTAAAATATGGTATTCAGCAGCACTGAACTCCATGACCAATTTGTCTGCCTCTTTATTATAGGAAATAGTTCCTTTCCTCTGAATCTTCTCACAAACCTTCATTGAAACATGTCTCAGACCCTTGCCATTCTTCTCTCCTTTTCCTGCTGTGCATTGTTGACACTGGACTATCCAAAGGTTTTTGGCAAGAGTTGTTTTCAAAGAGTATTTACTGTAGAAGGATGAACAGCTACTAATGATATCACACCTTTTCTAGGACTAAGACTCTGGTCTATAAAGTCCTTTAGTTCTCCATGGGCTTCAACTAGACCAGCAACTTTTTTTTTTTTTTCATTGTAAAAGTTTTATCGTTATACAATTGTCTTCAAGAATCAAGACTACTGGAATACAACTTAACAGTTTCAGGTACTTCCCTCCAACCACTCCAATACACTATAAACTAAAAAGGGGTATCTATATAATGCATAAGAAAAACCTCCAGGATAACTTATGACTCTTTGAAATCTCTTAGCCTCTGAAACTTTATTTTGTCTCATTTCTCTCTTCCCCCTTTTTGGTCATGAAGGCTCTATCAATCCCTTGATTCCGGGTCCTAGTTCATCCTGGGAGTTCTGTCCCATGCTGTCAGAGAGTACACCCCTGGGAGTCATGTCCCAGGAGGGGGGGCGGGGAGAGTAGTGAATTTACCTGCTGAGTTGGCTTAGAGAGAAAGGCACATCTGAACAACAAAAGAGGTTCTCTGGGGGTGACTGTTAGGCCTAATTTTAAGTAGGCTTGACCTATCCTTTGTGGGGTTAAGTTTCATATGAACAAACCCCAAAACTGGGGGCTCATCTTAGGCCTAATTTTAAGTAGGTTTATCCTATCCTTTGGAATAAGTTTCACAGAGGCAAACCCCAAGATTGAGGGCTCAGCCTATTGATTTTGTTGTCCCCACTGCTTGTGAGAATATGAGGATTCTCCAAATATTTCCCCCTTTCTTCCCAGTCTCCCAAGGGGATTTTGCAAGTACTTCTATATTCATTGCCCAAATTACTCTGGGATATATCGGGGTATCGCACTAATCTGGACACACCAACAAAATCTCATGCCTTATTCAAGATTCCACGTACTTTGGTATTCAACTAAACTGACCATACAAGTAAAATTAGGTTATACGCTACCAAAAAATTAAATTTTGCATCAAATACACATCTCTCCCTTTGGTCTCACATAGAAGTTGAAGTTTTAAAATATGGACAATACCATCCTTTGCCCTGTATTCTGACTTACCTAGAAAGATACAATTTGGAATTTCTAAGCAATTCATCACATCTCCTCTTAAACTGCATTGTAAGAGACAGTGGGGGTAGAAGTTGCCACAATTCCACGCGCAAGCCTCCGGATGTCCAGAAGATGTATGGGGACACGAGGCACAGGGCACACAGTCAGACCTTGCTGGAGAAGCCTGTGCTGCGCTTGTCCTATGTTGTCCTGGGTCACATTGCACCAGCTTCATGTGGGAGAGCGCAAAAATCAACAAACAGGATGGCAAGAACACAGGAAGACATTCTGTCCAAAGTGGACAATTTGTGGCAGTGCTGAAGGAGGCCACACAAGCTTTGCAGCTTTTCCAGCGGCTCCTAATGAGCTGGGCTTTGTATGAGCCTTCCCCAGGCTGGTAGAGCCCTGCCTTTCTGAGGATTTCTTTTGCTTCAGGCTTGGTTGCCAGAGAACTTGTTAGCGGGCATTGATTTTTTTTTTTTTTTTTGTAGTTGGACTCGAATTGCATTCCTGTTCTTGGCACTTTTTAAAAGGGGTGTTTTTCTTTGTGAAGCTGGAAGTTCTGCCTCTAAACGCCACCTTGAAATGACACACTTTGGGGCCACTCAGGATTCATAAGTGTAGTGGTTTGAAACGTACGTACCCCAGAAAAACATGTTCTTAAATTTAATCCATTCCTGTGGGTATAAACCCATTTTAAGGAGGAGGCTTACACTGATGAGGCTACTTCAGTTGAGATGTGACCCACCTCAATCTGACTGGAACCATTTATAAGAGAAAGAAATTCAGATGCAGGAAGCAAGAAGCTACATCAACAGAAAATGGAAAAGAAGGGAGAAACGAGCAGACACCACCATGTGCCTTGCTATTTGACAGAGGTGCAAGGATGGCCAGTAGCAGGTCTTTGGGAAGAAAACATACCCTTGATGATGCATTGATTTGGACATTTTCCTGGCCTGAAAACTGTAAGCTAATAAATTCCTATTGTTTAAGCCAACTCATATCATGGTATTTGCTTTGAGCTGTCCAGGAAACTAAAACAATAACAGTCATTGATTTCCTTCAGGGCCCATGAGACATTTGGATGAAAGAAAGATTTTGACAGCATCCTTAGGTTAAAGAGGTAAAGAATAAGAACTCTGATTTCAGGTTTTACTCACATGGTGGGGATGAAGTAGGGAAACGGTACACGTCTAACCCCTAATCAATCAACCAATCAATATTGACTGGGATCTTACCCTGTACCCCGCAGGCGCGAGGCACCTCCTGCACATTGAGACAAATCTGTTAGCAAACGCTGTGAGAGAAACTGAGCATGTGGGGTTTGGGGAGGTCTCATGATGGCAGCTCAGGATAAATGGGAAGCTTGGCCCGTGAATACAGGTTATTATTATTTTTTAATTCAAAGTATTGAATTAAAATAAAAGTTCATATGCTTACCAGCATTTTTACTTCTGTTTCTCCTTGACTGATTTTTCAAAACAACCCAATGAGATTATATGTGAGAGGCATGACTGGCTTGATTTTATAGGGAATTAAACCCAAGGCCTTAACCCTTAGATCTGCATTTGAAAACCAGTTCTTGTCACTCCTGAGACATTGCTCTTTATGTCATTATACAGCCCCATGGAGGTTTGTACACGAGCACCCCTAAAGGGTGCATAAGACTCAACTTTTTCAGTTTTGCAGTGAATGTTGTCATGTAATCAGATTTCAGTTAATTACAACTGAACCTCAAGGTTCTCTAGTTGGAAATCCTGCAATGCTTGAATTTCCACCAGATGTCACCATTTTCTGTTTTTTTACTCTCTCCAGTCTTGCTTTAAAAAAATATATATCAGGAAAGAACAGGCCTTCTCAGCATTGACTGACTGCCTCTGGCATGAGGCCGAGGGCTCAGTGTCAGAAGGGGTGGCTGAGCTCTAATCTTAACTCAGCGAGATCCCTGATTTCCTAAAACACAAAGGCATTCATTTTGTTTTGTTGTTTTTTCCTTCTCCTTAAGATTTTAAGTATTTAGAAAAAAGCCCATTTCTGCTGGATGAACGAAGGAGCATTATTCCCTGGCTGTTAGCCAAGACTGCATAGAAAAAGGAGGAGATTTTAAAATGACAAAAGGACCCCAGGAATGTGACATCCTCTCTGACATCCACACCAGGTGCAGCTGGAATTGGGACTAGGCCTAAGTATTGGGACCCAGCGGTCAGAAATACCTCTGTTTGGACATCACTTGCCCCATATTACAATATTGGGAGCTCATTCTTGTGGATCTAATATGAATGTTCCTTGTAGATTTTATAAGTAAGAGTAAGACATTAATTCATTTACATCTCAGTGAATGAATATGCACTTTATTATTTTTTTCTAATGGGAGAAACAGGTCCAAATGAGAGAATGAGGTGCCTGGGGTGTGCCTGGGAAAGTTGGGGAAGGTGAGGGCTGGGTGAGAGACAGACAAACTTCTCTTACATCCTGGTTGGGTTCAGGCTAATGGATCTGGTGCCTGAAGGAGCGTCCTTTGCTTCCTAACCCTCAGCCCCTCTGTGTCTGCTTGCCATCAAGTGTGTCAAGCATGCACAGGGGCCAACGATGGTGGTAAATCCAGTGATGGATGACAACTAGATTTCCTCTCCCAAATCATCGTTCCTGGAAAGGGGATGTTTACAGACCTTTCAAGACACACTAATAACGGGCTTTCCAGGAGGCAGCTAGTGCAAGGCTGGGAGCGCGGATTCGTACATTGTTCCCTGTGCTGTCCAGACTGACAGACCACACAGTAGGGATGGCAAAACGGGACCCCAAGAAGCCAAAAGGCAAGATGTCTGCTTATGCCTTCTTTGTGCAGATGTGCAGAGAGGAACATAAGAAGAAAAAACCCGAGGTCCCTGTCAATTTTGTGGAATTTTCCAGGAAGTGCTCTCAGAGGTGGAAGACAATGTCTGGGAAGGGGAAATCTGAATTTGATGAGATGTCAAAAGTGGGCAAGGTATGTTACGCTTGGGAAGTGAAGGATTAATGGGGCAGCTAAGGGAAGAGATCCTAACCACGGCCACCGTCTGGTTCTTCCTCTTCTGTTCAGAATTCTGCCCCAAGATCAAATCCACAAACCCTGGCATCTCTATTGGCGACGTGGCCAAAAAGCTGGGTGAGTCGTGGATCAACCTGGGTGACAATGTAAAGCAGCCTGACAACGATAAGGTGGCGAAGCTGAAGAAGTACGAGAAGGATGTCTAAAGGGAAGCTTGATGGCACCAAAGGTCTCGCTAAAGTTGCCCGGAAAAAGATGAAAGAGGAAGATGAAGAGAAGGAGGAGGAAGAAGACGAGGAGGAGGAGGAGGGGGAGGAGGAATTAAGAAACTGTTCCCTTGTCTCCCTGTGGATACCTTAGGGGAGGGGAGCGCCGGACGGGACAGCTCTTTTTTGAGACGTGCCTGTTGCCCTCATTAGGTTTAATTACAACACTGGATCATCATCACATCTTAATCTCTCACAGTGCTCTAGAAATTGTCAGTGGTTTACATGAAGTGGCCGTGGGTGTCCGGAGCACCATGAAACTTTATCAAAGTTGTACATATTTCCCAACATTTTAAAAATGAAAAGGCCCCCTGGTGTTCTCACTCTGTACACTTTCCCGTTGGTATGACAAGGCATTGAAAGATGTTTTCTGGCATTTTTTGGTTTGTTTGTTTTCTAATTTGTAAGGTGGTGTAAACTGGTTTTTGACAAGAAATCCTGTTATCAACTGTACATATCTATGGTTTGTAAAAATGAATGAAACGAGGGAAATTCTCAGATGGTCCATGCTTGGCGTTGAGGCGGTGGCGGAGATGTCTCTTGGCAGGACGGCAGCTCAGGGTGTGCACAGGGGGAGCTGGACCTGTTGGCACCGCAGTGGGCATCCATTTAGCTTCAGGTTGTCTAGTTTTTGTGTATAGTGACACAGCATTCTGCTGCCATTTGTAGCTGTGGAAAGGGGAGGAGGGTCAGCTGGCATGAGAAGTGCTTGGATTTTTTTTCTTTTTTTAGTTAAGTGCAGTAATTTTAAAACTGTTTTCCAACAGACGATAAAACTTTTCGTTGTCAGCAGAGTGAAAGCCACTGCATCAAAGTTCAAGAACTGACTATACTTAAACACAATTTGCAATGTTCTGTTATTTTTTTGTATGTTTAGAATGCTGAAATGTTTTTGAAGTTAAATAAACAGTATTGCATTAAAAAAAAAGACACTAGTAAGATATTAAAAATCATGTGTTTGTGGGTGATGGGAAAGTGTTGGCGATGGAGGCACAACTTGGTGAACGTAATAAACACCACTGAATTGTATATTTGAAAGTGGGCCAGATGGACATTTTAGATTGTGTATATGTTACCAGAGTACAAAAATTGAAAATCTCCATAGAACAGTAGAATGCAAAGAGTGAACCCTACTGCAAACGATGGGCTAGAGTTAATAGTATAATTATAATAATAGAGTTTCTGCAATTATATAAAGGGACCACACTATTGGAATATAATAATAATAGGGAAACTGTGCTTGTGTGTGTGTGTGTGGGGGGGTTATACGGGAACTTTGTACTTCTACATGGTTCTTCTTTAAACTCGCAACTGCTCTCATACAAAAAAAGACCAAAAGAATAGTCAGTTTGTAGCTATTTTTAAGGAAAGATAAAATCAGTAAAAAGAAGTAGTGCATTGTATTTGTTCATCATAATGCCTAATTTTTGCTCAAACAAACTTGTGCTGCTGCAATAAGTGTCTACATTATTAAGTGCAAGTCCTTGTTGGATGGTGTGGATGGAAATGAAATTCATTGCTTTCCCTGATAATTTCAAAATTATCTCCTTCAGACATGCTGCCTTTTGGGCGAATGGTCACAGAGGAAAGTGTTAAATAAACTGGGCTAAACTCACCCCAGGGGAAGTAAGGGCAGATTTACTGGAGTATTGAGAAATGTGGTGTGAAATTGCTAAAATCCGATACTTTGATCCTTTCTTTCTAGTAATGTTTGATGCATTTCACTGGGTCATACTTTGCTCAACCTTATTTACATAACCTCACACAACCTTTATTGATAAATCAATCTGGCCTGAACCAGTAGGGCAGAGAAGATCTCATATAAACCTCACAGCTCACCCATGTCCCCTGGGGGGTCTGGTTACTCTAGAGGTTAGTAAATCGGGGTCCATCCACAGGTGCTTTGCCAAATGGGGTGGTGGCAATAGGGGATAAAAAGAGGAGATGTGTGGATTTATCTCTGAAATAAATCTGAGATGTGATTTTAAGGCTCATGTGTGATAGAGAGAAGTATGGCGAATCCCGTACATCCAGATCAGGCCTGCCTCTTTCAAGTGCTGTGGTTCCTTTGGGAGGCCCATAAGCTGCTTCAGAGTTGTAGTTACTCAAAATGATGTGCTGGCCAATGCCTTTAAAATGGTCTCCTAGCCTACAGAATGCCTATGGCTGATTGATCCAGGGGTCTTAGCTTGCCTGGCTGCTGTGACAAAGCACCCATTGTGGTTGACTTAAACAACAGGACTTTATTGGCTCACAGTTTCAAAGGGCAGAAGTCCAAATCAAGGCATTGGCAAGGCCAGGTTTTCCTCCTGAAGACTGTGCCATTCTGGGGCTGGCTGCTGGCAGTTGTTGGGGTTCCTTGCCTATTCAGTCATATGGCGATGTCCTCTCCTCTCTCTTTGGGTTTCCGCTGACTTCTAGCTCCTGGCTCCTCGCTGTGGCTTTCTCTTTATAAGGCCTCCAGTAATCCTTATCAAGACCCATCTGCTTTAATTGGCCACACCTGAACTAAAAATGTCTTCAATAGATCCTATTTTTAGGTCCTATTTATAATGCACACCCACCAGGGTGTGGATTAAGATTAAAACATGTCTTAATTGGATACATAATTCAAGCTACCATAGATGTACATAAGACCTATGCCAGGCCAGATTCTCTCCCTTAGGAGTTTGAAATGAGAACACGGAGTTGCAGAGATTGAGAGTTGTTTGTTGGTGCTCGTCTTCTTTCTAGCATCTTCCTATAGAAGTTCAGAGATTCCTGGACTCAGATTCCTGGGCTGCCAGCCTCCTGCCTTCCCCACTGTTTCCTTACATCTCTCAGTCACAGGCAATTTGAATGGACAGTTACAAAAATGTGTTGACATCTGATTTATACTATTTTAGTTCATTTTCAGTCTAACTTTGAATACAGTCCTTGAAATAATCTATCACTTGAAAAATGAAGCCTTATAATTTTTGGTCATGAGAATTCAAAATTCTTTAATATATATTCTTATGGAAAATCATATATGGTTACGTCATTGATGCCAAGTTGAATTACTTATGTAGTTCACAAATTGGGTTTCATTGTTGACTGTTTGAACATATTCCACTATGTGGTTTAAATTATTAGCTGTTTAACCTCTTTGACTTCATATTAAAAGGCATTTTTCCATCATTTTAAATGTAGTAGCTATAAAACCATTGTGTAGACATTTCTAAAGTAAACTCCCAGATGACAGAGGCCTGATTTGAATTACTTTGACCCACACTATGGAAAAAAATGGTTTATATACAATTCATATTTGCTTTAAACCTGTAACAAGTTTATTCTCTAAGTTTCCCTATAAAGTTCATCTACATGTAACCTTGTAAGAAGGCAAAACTTTAATGTAAATTTTCTAAGATATTGCAGTGATCTAATGGCTTTGTGAAGGTTGGCTTGGATTTGGGTAGTGGAGCCAGCATGATTTTATGAGGCTTTTTGAACTGACCTTTTGAATGACTTAGATAATTTGCTCCTAGTCATGAATTAGAAACTTTTATAATTTATAAAAAGAGACACTGAGGCCAGTCAGGATTTTTGCAGTCTGTTTTTAAGACTTCCATACAGGATCTTTTGCCCATTGTTAAGATTCTTACCTGGACCTATTGGCTGGTAAGAATTTGGTTGGTAAGAATTGGGGTGGCGGACATATCGGTTGAGTGTTTGTTAGGAAGCATGCACCAGCAGCTTCCATGATAGAATATAAACAGAGCATGGAAAGTTGTATATATTTGCATATTTGCTATCTCATTTGAAAGTATGAATTCTAAGCCTCTGTCTTTTTTTTTTTATTTAAAAGAACCTCTTTATTATGTGAATTTTCAAACA
Organism: Myrmecophaga tridactyla; assembly: GCA_004026745.1. Lineage (NCBI taxonomy): Eukaryota > Metazoa > Chordata > Mammalia > Pilosa > Myrmecophagidae > Myrmecophaga > Myrmecophaga tridactyla. The sequence continues at coordinate 9,909 of PVIY010045581.1, read as the reverse complement.
TAAAAAAATAGGGTGAAATACTAATGAATGCCACTATCCATTCATTACCCAGCTTCGACAATAATCAACTCAGTAAAAGTTAGAAAATTACATAATGCAGTATAGTCTTTAGCCCATTTTCACTTAGAAGAGCCACAGAAGAGCAAAGAAACCCCTTAAAAATACTGGACTGGGAGAGATGTTGGCCTCTGAAAATATATTTGGTGGAGAAAATTTGATGTTTTATGCAAAACCCTGAAAGATAATTGTTAAAATGTTTTTAAATTTTGCAAGAATGACTACAATTTATATCCAAAAGTTTTTTTTATACCTAAAGCTGAAGAACATGACTGATGAAGTTCTTTGAACATTATTGTTTTCAAAGGAGAAAAATCTTTTTTTTCCAGCTGTGGAAAATGAAGATGATAGCATCCAATTTTAGTAAGCAAGCAGTTGACTTCTACACGGTATCCCCAGTGAGAAGAAGTGAAAGCACTGCATATTCCCATCAGTCACACATTATGGTAATTCATGAAAAAAATGATAAATGAGTGAACCCTTCCGGGGATTGATTTTATCCAAATTTTATTTCAATTGTGAAAAGCATGTGGTTTCTTTGATGATGTGTAAAGGGCACCTTACCCTTTTTTTTTTATTTAATCATCTGCGTTTTATTTTTAAGACTTCTGACACCAGCAGTTTTTTTCAGAATAGGATACCACTTGGTTTCACTGATTTAATGGTTTCCCATTTTTGTCATTCAGAGATGTAGTCAGAATGTTAAACTCTGACTTTATAGGGGTCCAGGTCGGAGCTGAGTGGATGTGTGGTCTTCTCACCTACGCATGTTCACCTGTACCTTAAAGTCTTCTGTGTTTCCCAGCGTACTTTGTAGCTAGATTGGCCAGGTGCTGGGTTTTGGTCAATGCATGTGAGAGTGGGTGGAAGCAAGGGGGTTCCTCTCCCACCAAAGTCATTAGTCTTTCCACTGTCTTCCTGAACACATCCACACATGATCTTGGCAGAGCCATGAGATGGAACCACCTTCTTCTAGAGGTCATCATTTACAGGGTCAGGAGAGTAGCTAGATGTGGATAAAATGGTGATGTGAACAGAGAACTGTTAAGCTACTAAGACTTTAGGGGATGATTTGTTATAGCAGCATGGCCTGGTTTACCTTGATAGATGGAGGTGCATTGCCTGACTTGGGCTTTTGTACTTGACCTATGTTGATGCTCTAATATTTGGTGTCTGCCATTCATTGTCAGTCAAGGTGAAACATTTATTTCTGTTAATCATGAAAACACCATTCGTTTCTTGAATTTCATGAAAATTTTAAAAGGGACTTTGAAAGTTGCCTTTTGCCACTCACTTTTAAATTGATCACCATTTTCATTCATTACTGTGAAGGTTATATCACCAAGTTAAATGATTGTTCAAATTAGATAACAACACTCTGGAGTAAATTTCTTCATTTTTCTGTATAGTTCTATGTGAATTCTCTTGGGAAGCATATTAAATTCTCCTGTTGAGAATTGGAAGACTAGCACTGCAGTTCTTCTGAGCTAGAAGACATCTTCAGGTAGCTAACTCAATACTCTTGGATTTTCACTATAAAGTTGTTGGAAGTCTCAGAGAAGCATGGACAAAGTACTCTATACAATAAGCTGAGACATATTTGAATTGACTTTTGTTTTGCTGTTATTATACACGGATTATCCTGGGTTCTATGAGCTAGAAGTTGAAAAATTAAAAAGCTTTCATCTTTCCAAAGACCACACCCCAAATTTTCATTATGGTCTCCATCAAGGGATGACAATGTGAGCATAACTCACTTAGAATGCAAAGCTGCTGAATTTGGAGCCTCTGAGCCATATTATCCCTACGTTATAGAGAAATCACGCTCCCTTCCCTCAGCTGGAGCATCTGATAATACTACTAGATGATTGCCAGTGAACGGGCATGTACTTCTCATGAGAGACTTCCAAATGAGCCATTTCCTAAATAGGTTTGTGAACCGTTAAGTGAGAAAATAATAACCATGGAATTGTTTTCAAAGAACCTTTTAGAAAGGAACAATTTTATTCTTCCCAGCAAACTTATTCTTTCACAAATGGAGGCAGGAGAGAATAATTTTGTCTTTGAATGTGCTCTAGTTTACAACTTGCTGGGATACCAGCAACAGAGCTGCTTTTAAAACAGGGAATTTATTAAATTGCAAGATTGCAGTTCTAAAGCCATGAAAATGTCCAAATTAAAGCAAGGATAGAAATGTCCAATCTAAGGCATCCAGGGAAAGATAGCTTGGTCCAAGAAGGCCAATGATGTTCAGAGTTTTTCTCTTAACTGGAAAGGCACATGGTGAGCATGGCGACATCTGCTAGCTTTCTCTCCAGGCTTCTTGCTACATGACGCTCCCCCAGGGTGTTTTCCTTCTTCATCTCCAAAGATCTATGGCTGCCTGGGCTCTGTGGTTCATGTGGCTTTCTTGTGGTTCTGAAGCTTTTTTTCAAAATGCTTCCTCTTTTAAAGGATTCCAGTAAATTAATCAAGACCCACCTGGAATGGGTGGAGGCACTTCTTCCTCTACTCAAAGGTTAATGCCCACAGTTGGACGAGTCATATGTCTGTGGAGATAATCTAATCAAGTTTCCAGCCTATAGTACTGAGTAGGGATTAAAAGGAACAGCTGCCTCTATATGATGACTCAGTATAAAAACATGGCTTTTCTAGGGCACATAATCCTTTCAAACTGGCACAGAATGCATTAATGTCAAGATATTGGATACCATAAGTGTAATTCCTTACTTACTAGAGGTACTTTTTCTTTTCTTCATGCAAACTCCATGTAGCTACCCTTTAGGACTTTAACATTTATTTTTCTCATCTTAAGGTAAAAAATCTCAAAATGAGTGCTTTCATCAGCTGCTCAAGGGATCACAGGTTTGGAATAGCAGGTGCTTAGAAGCCCTTGCTTTTAGAAAAGTACCAGTACTGGAACGGTCTCAAAAATAATGTTGTGGGAACAAGTCTTCTGGCTAAGCTCTGACCACACTTACTACCGAGAAAGAATGCACACAAACACACATGCACTTCTATTTCTGTGTAGATAGGTAGATGATAGATGGATACTAGGGGATAGAGGATAAATAGATAATGTAATAGATGAACAGGTAGATGATAATTTCATAGATAGGTGATAATATGGATATGAAAGATAAATATAGACAGGTGATAGGTGATTGATGATAGATGATGGATGGATGGATAGATAGATGGATAGATGGATGGATAGATAGATAGATGGATAGATGGATAGAGGGAGTATCTACCTTCCTGCAATGGTTGCAACACTTTCTCTTTCTCATGTATATGGCCTAGGAGAAGTGACTGGCCCAGAGTCTCAGCTGCATCCCACTCCCACTTCTTATCCCGAATGAAAAGAGGCAACAATTCTGATGAGAAAAGAAAGGAATAAAAAATTCTGATGGCAATAGGTGTGTGTGTGTGTGTGGAGGGGGTTCACTTATTTTGTAGTAACTTGGTGGCCCCCATTGGATTATTCTAGACAAAATGTGTAGAGAAAATACTCAGAAATTTGGCTTCAAGACCACCAAATTACGTCCCACTCTTGAAATCATGTCAGAAGTTATCAAGTTAGAAATGAAATCTGTGTCGGGAAACCCAGGCTCAATTCACCACTGGGCTGGCCTCACATATTTAACCAACAGTATTTCCGAACTTGTCTTCTCATCTCTAAAACAGGTCTAACGACACACATGATGTGCCACTCACCTAATGAATTTTGTGAAGGAGCCAATGAAACGAACAACCGGAAGAGTCATAACAATAAATGTGGGCAAGTTATGTAAACAGGTCTGTCCACATTGTCTGTCTAACCTGCTTTGGTGGCTTTGTTTTCTTTTTAACATTTTGTTTTGAAATAATTATTTGAAATACTCAACACTTTGTTTTGAAATAATTATCATTTCACAGGAAGTGGCAAATCAATGTGCATCTTTCCCTCAGTTTCCTGTCAAAATCAGGAAATCAACATTGTGACAATGCATGGAACACACTCAGATTTCACCAGTTGGGCATGCACCCATTTTTGTGTGTTCCGTAGTTTTATGCAATTTCATCGCACGTGTAGATTCAACACCACAATAGAGATGAAGAACTGCCCCATCACTGCATAGCTCCTTTGGGCTACCTCTCCTAACTACACCCACTACCCTCTCATCACCCCTGACCTTTGGCATCACCTGCCTGTTCTCCAGTGCTATAATTTTGTTGTTCCAAATGTTACATAAACGGGATTATACAGTGAGTGACTTTTTGGGATTTTTTTTTTGTATGCTGCAGGCGGGGTCACATTCCATTATTTCTCTATGTGAGTGTCCCATTACTGCAGTACCATTTTTTTTTGGATTTTTGTTTGTTTGTTTGTTTTGCTTGTTTGTTTGTTTTTTGGGAAGTGCATGGACCGGGAATCAAACCTGCATCTCCTGCATGGCAGATGAGAGAATTCTACCACTGAACTACCCTTGAACCCCCTGGGGATTGGTTTTAAAATTGAGCACAATTCCCTTGCGATGCATCCAACTTGTTTCGTATAGCAGTAGAATGAACTATTCCATGCTATGAACGAACCACAGTTGGTTCAATCATTTATCTACTGAAGGACTTTGGGTTGTTTCTAGTATTTGGCTACTACAAATGCTGCTGCTGTGAACAATAATGAAGAGCAATCATGAGAACACAGGTTTTCATTTCTCAAGGAATAAAAGCTCAAGAGCGAAATCACCAGATTATATGGTAATTGCATGCTTAGTTTTATAAGAAACGTCTGAAGTATTTTCAAGAGTGGCTGAACTAACTACCCGAAGTGTGTGAGTGATCCAGTTTCTCTGCATCGTTGCTAGCATTTGGTATTGCCCCCATTTTTTATTTTTGCCATTCTGATAGATGTGCTGTGATATCTAATTATTATTATTTTTTAAATCGGGCACCCAGATCAATGATTACCAGATGCCCTAGCAACAACAATTATGCTTCTGAAATCTCTTGATGTCAATGCCTCACAAAGAGCAACTGAAGTGCCTTATGTCTGCTGCTCACAACAGAAGCTCTTTTTTCTAATCATGTTTTTAATGTGCACTTCCCTAATGGCTAGTGATGTTAACCATCTCTTCATGTGTCTATCTGCTATGTGTATATCCTCTTGATGAACTGTCTGTTCATGTCTAATGCCCATTTTCTAGTTAGATTGTTCATTTTTTTTGCTGTCGAGTTTTCGGAGTTCTTTATATATATCTTAGATACAAAGCCTTTGTCAGATATGTGGTTTGACATTATTTTCTCCCAATCTGTAACTTGCCTTTTCATCCTCTTAAAAGGATCTTTCACAGAGAAAAGATTTTAATTTAAGTTTATTTTAATTTTTACTCATCAAATTTTCCTTTTATGGATCATGCTTTTGGCGTCTAAAAACTTTGCCTCACTATAGGTTGCAAAGATTTTCTCCTATTTTTTTCTCTAGTTTTAGATTTTGCATTTAAGTCCCTGATTCGTTAATTTTGACAGAAGGTATGATATTAAATCCAAGGTTTTGGGGGAGGGTTTTTACTATATTATCAACATGTTACACCAATATGTTGGTGTGTTTGTCCTTCCCCATGTATCGTCATCCTACAAAGAGGAAGGACCAAATCTTAATCTCTTTCTTCATCTCTACTGAGTCGAGCCTAGAGCTTTGTGGATAGAAAGGACTTAATGATAACTGCAGATTTAAAATGAATTGAGTTACCAGCCTCACAGTTGCTAGACTAGGGGCAGGTCTCCTCTTTCTATATTCAGATGTGATATAAAAAGATTATTTTCTTAAAAGGCAGAGTATATGGCGGCAAATATATCTCAGTAAAACTGCATTAAAAAAAAAAAGGCAAAACAGTGGAGGAACCAGCAGCACGCCCCATGGGATAACCTGCTGACTCCTATTCTCGGCTTCTGTACAGGTTGGAGCCTGTCTGTTTGTTAATGAGCTCAGGATGGCAGCTTTGATTGCCCAAGGAGTGTGCAGTCAATTTCAGGATACTGTGGAAACTGATACTGCTGGTTCTTAAATATCTTTCCAATTCATTTGCCTGTGGTTTTACTTTAAAACATGCTTCTCAAGGCAGTTAGAACTTTGAAATAATACATATATATACACACATATACATATATGCATACGTATATATGTTGTTGTCGCTGCTGCTGTCTTTTTCCCACAAATAGCTTTCAAGTTCTACCTCGTTTGTGTTTTGCCTATATTTAGATGTCCATTAATTAAGGACTGCGGGCACCAGTTCTTTCCTTCCAGCTTCCTAAAGACCCTGTGGTTAGGTGACAATAGGTGTGTGTATGTAAGTCCATGTGTTATTTGTTCATGTGTCCAATGCTTCAGTGCTTAAAAGCTCAAAAGTAAAGGTCAATATCTTTCTGTAGAAAAGCCCTCTTAATAACTTAAAAAAATAGCACCAACTTTTCTTTAGTTTGTGCCACTTGGTTAAAATAAAATAAGGAGAAGAAGGAGATTCAGAGAATTAGAGAGTGTGCGAATAAATGATTATCATCAGGATATGACACGTGGGCAAATGAACTTTCTAGTGTTAAAATATTTGGACAAGCTTCTGTAGTGAATTTTGCATCATTTAATTCTATTTCTGATCATCATTTTTCAGACACAAACAATGACTGTTCTTCTCTGCACCAAAAATAACCTTTTAGGAAGTGGTTTTATTAATCGTTAAGAGGATTTGCAGATTGAAGCTGTTTTTGTAAAGGCATACACTACACTGAGCAGTAAAGTTGGCATTTGAAAAAACCCATGCTGGAATTTAGAAAAAAACTCATGCTTGGAATTTAGAAAAAATACCCCTTAGCCCCCTAATCTTGGTAATTTCCTGTATCGGTTTATTGAATTTGTTCTCTAGCCATCTTTGTGAAATGCAATCTACATTTCCCTTTCGTTACTATATAGGATTTAATCTTTATATCAGAGAAAAACATCCACAGGCTACTATCAATAAGCACAAAATCTATATCTAGGTTTTCTGCTTTCTTAAAGATTATCTCCTGAAATAAGAAAGCGATGAATAATGGTTTGTCTTGATAAAGGGCAGCTGTTTATGTTGGAAAAAAACTGGACAGATGAGATAATTATTGGCAAGTTTTCTAATTTTTCCCTTGGGGCTGGTTTGAACACATTTTGGACAAATCTCCCATGAGATAAAGTGAGCAGTCGTGCCACAGCTGGCTTGTGGTTTTGTATTCTTTCTGGATGGACCTTTCTCCTTGTCAAGAAGGGCCCATGGGTCGTGGAGAGCATCTTACCTTGGCACCGTATTCAGCCTGGGTGTCTCCTTCATGTTCCGTGGTTTGGCGAATGTTTGTATCATATCCCTCAGCCCTAAATAGGGTCAGAAATTGCTTCCACATAGCTGGCTTGGAAAGCTGTCTCTGGAGGCCCTCTTGGTTGCCTTGGGAAAGCCTGGGTATGCTTTTACAATAAAGGTCCTAATGAGTCCTGTAGCCTGGTTTTTAACAGCGGTAGAACAAAATCTCTTCGTTTGGCTAATGCTGGGGCGTCTCTCAGTCTGCTGGGAGCCTCCCTGGGAAGCTGTACTAGTCAGAGCAAAAGGATTATCGGCTCTGTGGATCAGGAGCTTATCCACAGATCTTTAGTCTTCTATTCTGGGAGCAGCCTCTGATTTGGAATCTCTGGGTGCATTACTACTGCCCTCTAAAGGTTGGGATGCATTCCTAAGTCACATCTATTGAAAGAAATGATTCAAGTGATAAACGGCTTAGTATATAAGAATAAAAAAGGAAGTAGATTGCTGGACAGAATTCTGCATTAGTAACTGTGTCGGTTATCGTGCTTGGCAATCGAGGGATATGCAATAGACAGGCAGATGCTCTAGGTTTCTTCAAAGATCATTTTAGTGACAGGCCAGCTTTGTAGCTAGAAACTTACGCTAAGCTTATATGACGAATTTAAGCCCAAGCATTGTTACATTTTTAATTTACACCATATAGAATTAGTTAAGGTGATTTTCCTATGCGGTTTAATTAGTCAATTAAAGATTAATCCAAGAATTGACTTCTAACACCATACTTTATGATTGCAAAGTGTTTTATAAATGTAAGATTAAACAGAGTGCCAAAAGGTAGACCAGAACACATTTCCCCTTAGATGTAACTAATGCCCTGTAATCTCTGCCTGATTTGGGCAGTGCAGAGAGATAAGGGCCCCTCGTGTGTATTACTGGGGACTGTGTGCTGGAGAAATATCCTTCTACAAAATGTTCCCAGTCATCCCCAAATTGATCTACAGATGCAATGCAACTCCTATCAAAATCCCAGCTGCCTATTTTGTGCAGAACTTGCCCAGCTGATCCTCAAATTCATACAGAATTATGAGAGACCCAGAATAGCTGAAATAAACTTGAAAAAGAGAACAAAGGTGTTTGTATATGTGTGTGTCCGTATGCATGTGTGTGCATACAGTGGCATGGAATCATTTACTGGCCCCTGCTGGCATTCCGTGTAAATCGTATCTGCTGCAGATTGCAGTAAAAGGAGTTTGCTTGAGAAAAGAATTTGCAGTTTGTGAAAAGGTGAGTAAAATATTTACTGGCAACCTGTTTATATATAAGACGGTATTAAAAAATGGGCAATAGAGGAGAAAATGCCCAAAGGACAATTGAAAAAATTGGAGTATAGATTGAAAGCTTAATATCAATGCTAAATTTCTTGAACTTGATAGCTGTCAAGGCTGTCACATAAGTGAGTGTCCTCGTTCTTAGGAAATGTACATGGAAATGTTAAGTGTTTAAGGAGCATGATGTATACAACCTACTCTCAAATATTTAGAGAATAGCTAGAAATATAGATGGATAAGTAGATAGATGATAGAAAGATAGATAGACAGGCAGAATGATACAACAAATGTGGCAAAATGCTAGTAGTTGGAAAATGTGAGTATTTGGGTGGGATTATGTTGGAGTTCTATGTATTGTTTCTGTATTATTTTTGCAACTGTCCTTAGTGTTGGTAGGAATCTGTTTTGTACCCCAGAAAAGACTATGTTCTTTCAATGGGCGCAGACCTATTGCAGGTAGGACCTTTTGGTTTGGTCGTTTCCATGGAGATGTGACTCACCCAATTCAAGGTTAGTCTTAATGGTTTACTGGAGTCTTTTATGAGAGGATACCGAGAGCTCAGAGCTCAGAGATGTTTGGAGACAGAGAAAGAAAATGCCCTGGGAGAAGCCAGAAGGATCCACAGGAGCTGGGAGAGCCATTTTTAAACCAACCCAGGAGAGAAGGGCCAACAGACATCACTATGTGCCTTCCCATGTGGCAGAAGAACCCTGGACACCATCAGCCTTTCTTCAGTGAAGGTATCTTCTTCTTGATGCCTTAGTGTGGACATTTCTGTGGCCTTAGAACTGTAAATCTGTAACTTAATAAATGTCCTTTAAAAAAGCCAACCCATTTCTGGTATGTTGCATTCTGGCAGCTTTAGCAAACCGAAACAGTCCTGTAAGTTTGAAATTATTTCTAAAGGAAAAGTTTTTTTTTTTTTTTTCTTTTTTAAATGGGAATCCAACAGAAAGTCATTCTGGAAGCCAATTCAAAAATCAGTTTCCAATCATGCGTTAAAGGTAAAATTTAGTAATGACCTGCTGGGCTCTAGGGAGGGTCCAAGCCTGTGCTTTCCTCTGACGGTGAAGAAAAACTGAGGGCCCGGTTCTGGACAGCAGAGGGTTCCTTACAGCCTGTAGCTTCACTACCTGGACCCAGAGCATACCCTGTGGATGGGGAAGCATTCTGAGCTACCTTCATGGCACACCTGGGGAAGGTATGGAGGCCCGCGGTGCAG
>PVIY010045580.1:0-19010 GCA_004026745.1 Myrmecophaga tridactyla | reverse complement strand
AGGACTGCATTTCCCACGCCCCTCTGCATCTAGGTATGTGCATGTAACTAAGTTCTGACCGAGAGGATGGAAGCAGAAATGATTTCTGGAGCTTGCCCTAAAGGAAGGGATACGTGCTCCCTCCCCACTTTTCTCCTTCCTGCTGCCCAAATGGAGACGTGGTGCCGAGGTGGCCTGGGCTGTGTGTGCAAGGAAAATACCCTATAGAGATGACGGAGCAACAGATAGAAGGAGCCTAGGCCCTCTCCACATCTTCACAGAGACCTATCATCTCACTTCAGTCTGTTATGTGAAAAAATGTATTTCTACCTTGTTTAAGCCACTGCTATTTGAATATTTACTCGTTCATGGACACAACTCCTTGCCTAGCATCTTTTTTCCTATTCTGGCTTAAAACAAGTCCCTCCAGACTGAAGGAAGAATGAATCCCATCACATCCTGTTCCATCTATTCTCCTTGATACTTCTTGGACACACCTATAAAAAAAGGGAAACACTCTAATCTCTAATCTCTTTTCTTTTAATTAAACAAAAAACATTCCATAAAAAAGCAGTGTTCCCCTGAATATCTTTTCCTGGAATAGACAATGTCAGTCACCAGGACTTTACTCCCACCGCATCGGCACAGCCTGGGTACGGGCACTCTGCAGACATAGAGTGAGAATCACAGGAGGCCCAGATACTGGAATGATCAGAAATGAACTTTGAAATAAATATCATTAACGTATTTAAGAAGTTACATAGCGAAATAGAGAATTGCTGTAAAGAACCAGAAGATAGATTTAAAGCGAAAATTTGAAGTATAAATTAAGAGGTTAAGAGTAGATTTAATATCCATTAGCGACAGTGAAAAGATGATTAGCTACTGGAAGAGAAATGAGGAGAAATGAGCCAGGCTAAGAAGTGGAAAATATTGTAAAATATGGTTAGGAATATAAAGAAGTAGATGGTGTACAGAAGTATATTCAAAGCCCCAGCATGAGATTAGGGATAAATATGGATGAAGCTTTGTTTGAATCAGGAAATTCCACAAATCCTAAACAGAATATACATCCAAAGCAAAACATTCCTAGCTACCTCATGAAAGGCTGTGGAAAAGACAAGACAAAGAGACCACCTTAAAAGAGGTTGGGAGAGTGTGAATGAAATTAACAGCACCGAAATGTGTGTAGTCCAGGTGTGTTTATCCTAGGCCCAGGACGTCTTTCCCAGGCTCACACACCAGAAGTGAATCCAGGCAGTTTCTACGAAGTCAGACGAGGCGCAGTTCCAATGACTCTGCTCAAGGCGGGAGGAAGTCTCTCCCTGTCTTGACACATGAGGTAGGAGAAAGTCCAGTGAGAAGTAACTGGGATTATTCTATCCGTGCTAGTCACTCTCTCTGTCACCCCGATGATACGTAGCGCTGCTTATGCGATTAAACAATGTGTAGACAGCGTTCACGGTATGGCTTTACAAATGCTAACCCTTGCATCAACTAATCCTTGCACCCACCCTATCATTATGTATAATTACTGCCCACCTCTTGTTGATAAGGAAACTAAGGTACAGAGAGGTCAAGTGAAACTTCCAAGGACGTAGTTGTGTTGGGATTCAGCCCTGCCCATGTGACCCCAGGGCTCACAGCCACTCACCTTCGCCAGGTAGTGAACTCAAACCAGAACATAAGATTGTGTCTGCGTGTCAACTGTGTGTTTGTGTGACGCTTTGTTCTAGCCCCATTTCCCCAAAGCATGTTCAATTTAAAACAAATCATTAAGAGTTATATGATGAATGAATTGGTCCGTTTGTGCCCTTTTCCTCCAATAATTGAAGAAGTAATTAATGTGTCCTACAAATCTGGAGGCATTGAATTTAAATGACTGGTTGGAGTCCATCATGCAGAAAACATCCATTGAGCATTGTAAAATGCCAAGCACACGGAGAAGAAAGGTCCAAATATTGGGGCATTTGAGATGCTAGGGTCAGGCTAGACCCACACTTTGGGGGATGCCTGATGACATCAGCACGATGAAATCGTCCACTGACTGTGTCCCAGGGACTAGTCTAAAAGTGTCACGTGTAGGGCTTGCAGTCTCCCAGAGCCCTCTGAGGTGGCTGCGTCTGTGACCCGGGTGGCAGGGAGACAAAGCCTACACCAGTGAAGTCGCTCGTCCAAGGTCGTGCAAATGGCAGAGCTGGGCCTGAACGCAGGCGGTGGACTCCGGGTCCTGTGCTCCTAAACGCCAGCACACGCACCCACACTCACCGTAACACTGTTAGTGAGAACGCGGAAGGGCGTTGGGCAACCTTGACTCGAGGCTTTTTGGGAGAAATCCTCCAGTAAGCCAAGAGAATACTAGAGAGAGCTTGTGCCAGGTTATCCCTCTAGGATATAAAGAAACAACTGTTCATGCTTGGGGCCCAGTTAAATGTGGTGATGGCAAGAGCAATGCTCTGTGACCTCACTGGCTTTCTGTGCCCACCGAAGGGCCCGGGGGAGAGAATCTACCTGGACCGCTTATACCGTGACACCCAAGGTCAGTGCTCAGAATCTGAATTCTGGGTTTAGAGTCTGGAATGGTTTCCTTCTTTGGTGACACTCATTTTCAAGTAGTCACAACTCGAACTAGGCGGTCCCGTTTTCACTGTTATACTGAAAACATTATGATGTTATTTGCCAAAACTAAAAGAGCATGAAAAAGTCACTGATAATAATTTACACAAGATTAAAGGAGCTCTAGACCAGGGGTCCGAGCTGGACCATTTGCTAGGGTGACGTTGGGCGGTTCTCTGACACGCATGGGTCTTCCCTTAATCACCTGTAAGACTAGGGAAGAAGGAAGAAATGGTCCTTGATCACCCTCTGTGTATAAGGCGCTCCCGCAGTGCCTTACACGCACGGACCCACTACGCCCGCCCAGTCTTGCCGCTACACCCATTTCCTACGGTTGAGAACCGAGGCTTAGAGATGTGAAGAATTTGCTTAAAGTTACTCAGCTAATGGGTCCAAAGCATCAAAGCCTATGTTTTCTTGCACCTTGCCTCCCTCTCGCCAGTGTGAATCCATAATACCCGGCCTGCAGGAATCCACAGGAGAGGCAGTGCTGTTGCTGTCTGGTGGATGCCCAGCTTAGCGCTTAGGTTAGCGCCGTGGCCTCTCACCCTTACTCCAGCTCGTGAGGCGCTCCGTGGGTTCTGAGTCAGTGCGTAAGCACAACGGAAAATTAGCTTTCCTTTCACTGCAAAGTTTAGTCAGCTGTGGGGTGGCCACATGTTCTGTGCTTCGTGCAGAGGGCCTATGGTAACTCATTAAGGGGGAAACCTTTCACCCTTTCCTTTAGGAGGTTAGCTTATGTCCAAGGAATGACAGGTACTGGGGGAGAAAATTTGATTATAGGTATTGTTTGCACAGTCTATTTTCATCTTGAATTATTGAAAAGGCTTGGTGTAAAGACAAGAAGGGACCAGTTTTCGGCTGTGGGTGTTTTCCTTTCTTTTGAATGTAATTTTGTCCCTGTTGAAAATTCAGAAGTTGCTTTGTCCAAAAGGGCGCCGACACCCTACACCGTGCCTTATTTGACATCTTACACCGCACGCTAAACCACACCAGGCGGACTTCAAACAGCTCAGCTATAGGAATGTGTATCTGGTTTGAGAACTGAGGTTAGCTCCCGCGTGCTTCCTCCCGCTGCTTCCCAGCGAGCTGCAGCCATCTGTGAGCACATCTTCCCCTTGCCTTCGCCGCCTTCCTTTTTGTGAAGCGGCCACCAGGCACCCAGCACTCAGGCATCTCCCAGCCTACCCAGGGTTGCCATCTCAGCGCCGGGGGTGTTGTGTTAGTAACAGAGCCGAAAGTGGACTCGCTGACTCCTAAAAAGAGAATGTATGTGGAATGGGTCATTCGAATACTTTCTAATCTGTATCAGGGATTATCTGGGATAATTACAGTCAATCTACCAACATAAAACTAAGGTAAAGAGACGTTCTCTCGTACCAGGTAAGAACAACACATGAACAGTCCCACCAAAGGCATAAATGGGGGCCCAAGTTGCAAGTCATAAATTAGAGAAAAAGTGAAGAGAGTAAAGTGAAGAAAGGGGCCGCCGAGGCAGACCAGTAACCAGAAGTTCCCACAAAGGCCTCCTTGGAGCCCCTCAACAACTCTGGGCAGAATTTTGCCTCATGGGGTTGGCACTGGCTCTTCCCTCTGCTTAGAATACGTCCATGTCAGATGTCCACTCATCGACTCCATCAAGGCTGCGTGTGAACGCCGCCTCCTCGGGGACAGCTGGAAGGCCACCCCACACCAACAGTCCTTAGTTTTCCTAACTTGCTTAGTATTTTTCTAGAGTATTTACTTCCTGCTCCTGTCTCCTGTACCATTTTACTCCCACTAGGCTGTCAGCTCCCAGGGGCTAGCATCTTTACCTGTTTGTGTTCTCGGTTGTCTGCCAGTGTCTGGCACACAGTATGCTCTCAGTAAATGGTCATTGTGCAAATGAGTTCACACATCTGAGGACATTTTAAAATGACTGCGTAGGGCCTGTGCAGGTCAGCATGCCAGAATTAGATCCCAAGGAGCCAATGGGAGTTGAACATCCTGCTCTCCCTAATTAAAAACGAGAAGAACTAAAAGAGCAGACTAGGGTGTGTTTTTCTGGAAGAACTCAGAGTCAAGTTTGGGGTGACCGAGCACAAGGGGAAACCGAGGTAAGGGTTGTAAGTGGACAGACACGGGCTCTGAAAGAATCTAGGCCGAGGCTAAATAAGGGGTGTCCAAGGGCAGTGTTCGGAGCTGACGTAAGAACAGCTGCGCTTACGGTTATTAGCTGATAACTAGATTTGTGTATTGGTGGTCAAGTTCAAAGCTGATTGGTATACCGCTGACAAGTGTTACGGGGGCATTTGTCATGTTTTTCGGTACCCAGCAGCTGAATCACCTCTATCCATCAGGATAGGCAAGGGTCAGCTGCCATAACAAACAACTCCCGAATCACTATAGATTGAGACAGCCGTGCTTGTTTCTTCCTCATGCTACGTGGCCCCCATTGGTTGGCAAGGAGGCAGTGCTCACCAGGTCGCTTAGGGCCTGCTGAGGCATCATGGCATGCCTCCACATTTGCAAGGAGAATAGATGTGGTTGGAGCATATGTTAACTCGTAGGGTTTCTATCCGAAGTGACATCTGTCAGCATTACGTGTATATCACTGGCCAAAGTTAGTCCCATCACAAGGCCTGAGTCAGTGGGGGAAGGGATGAAAATACATGTAATTCTCAGATAGGAGGAGGCAGTGAATATCAGTGAATGAGAACTGTTTCCTTCGTGTTCTTCTGTGATTGGGAAATTCCTATTTCCTCACTCTTGAAGGGAGGTAAGTTTGCCATTTACTATGGAAATTGTTAAGTACTGGACCAGTTTATCTTTCCAGGACCCTTGCCCTAATCATATGTACTTAGGTCGGATTTTTAATGGGGCTGGTGACATAAAGCAACATCAGTGGGGAGAATTCCTTCTGCCAAGGCTGTGATGGTGTCAGCACCTGATGTCCAGAGTGGCTGTGCCAGTGATGGCGTGCCGGGGACGGCCTCCAGCAATTCATGTGAACATCAGAACCCTCACTTGATGGTGTGTGGTGTGATTCAGGATGTAATTTTGGCCGTGTACCTCCCCTTCATATCAAAACACTGTAAAGTTTAATTCTCCAACATTTCAAGCAGTTCTGTGGAGTTCCCCAACATCTTTTAAATTAATTATTTCTGTATTAAATTAACTTAGTTAATTTCTGTACATGACACATGGACAAGAAGAGCACACGTTAATTCAGACCACTTGTATCAATCATGATTCTTAGATCATGATTAATGTATTCTCTTCTTGTCCGTGTGTCATATTTTCAAGCATCTGAACATATGCTTTTTATCTGGCAGTTGGCTAAATGGTAGAATATAATTTCAGTCACTTTAAATTTAGGTTTTGTTTTGTAAAGGTCAACCATGACACAAAATTAAAAAGTCAAATTTCTCAAGGCGTGAAAAGCTACAGTGTTCTTCTCACTTTATCACCTTTAACAGCGGACTCCTTTGATTTTTCTCTCCATATATCTAATGACGTTATTTCTATAGTCAACACTTTTGTATTGCTTACCATGTGCCAAGTACTGTTCTAAGTATTTAGAAATTAAGTCCATGTAACAATCTTATGAGGTAGGACTTCTCCCCAAGTTTCAGATGAGAAAACTGAGAAACAGAAAAGTTAAGCAATTTGCTCAACGTCACACAGCTAATAAGTGGTGGTACTGGGACCTGAGCCTCAGAATCTGACCCACTGTCTGCCCACTTAACTGCTCTATTACACTGCACATCTACGCGCGCTTAAACCCTTGTACTTTAATTCAGTTTTTACATTTTATGCATTTGATGAATAGATAAAGTAGACTTTCCATTTGATGAATCCCTCTTTTCTCCACGCTGACAGATACACTTCCCATCGCCCATTTTCCACCAGCCAGAGAATCATTTAGCAACTATTACGTTTATGCAAACTTCATTCACAGATGAGTCACTATTTTAACTTGAAGGTCTTCCGAATTTGTGTAAACCTCTCTCAATATGTATTCACATATATTAGCTCCCTATCAACCCCTTCTTCTTGAAGATAGGATAACTCTTGCGAGTTTATTCTTTAGCGCTGTCGTGTGGGATCTCCCTTCATCCTCGTGAGGATGAGCGTGGAGCTTCCCTTCACCCTCTCTTACATTGAATCGTCTGTTTCTAAGATTCCACATCTTCCGGTTTCTTTTTGCATTCTTTGTTTTGGCAAGACACATCCTCCAGTAGCTTCCTGAGAAAGAGTTCATGGAAGATAATTTTTTGAAACATTTCATTTCTGAATGTGTTTTTATTCTATTTGTACAATGGATATTGTGGTTAGGCATAGAATTCTGGGTTGGAAATAATTTCCCTCCTCATCCTGAAAGCATTACTCTTTTAGCTTTCAGTGCTTCTGTGGAGTGGTTTGCTTCCATTGTGATGCTTGATCCAATATAGTAAGTAAATCAGGCATTAGACAAATAATACAATTATATCAATTATTATTAATTTAGTTTAGAAAAGCTGATTTGGTTACCTCTACAGTGAATACTGCTGTATATTTTTGACATTTTTATTTATGGCCTATAATTTAATAATACCCTAGGTACATTTTGCATTACAGTTCAAATATAGATCTTCTTTTACTCTTGTTGCTAACACAAAAGTGTAGGTCTCCCTCTCTCTCCCACAAACTTAATTTGTCTGTGCAGAAGCTCTTTTAATATTATCACTATTTTTCTTCCCCCACTGGAAAGTGGGAACAGGTTGGCATGGAGGCAGGTAAGGAATGGCTGAAGACATTCAAGAAACAGGAAATAATCAATACTAATGCCAGAGGTGAGATAGGGTCCATCTGGTTTAACCCTTTATTTTATAGGAAAAAAAAACTGGAAGAGTTTTCTAGTGTTGATGCTAATATGTAGAGTGCCCACATATCATGTGAACTAGGGTACTTCTGAAAGTGAAAGCAGGTAGTATTAATAATTACAGCAGGATGACATCATGCAAACCAGGTAGAGCAGGACCAATCTCGGTAAACTGGGAAATATGATCACCCTACGAATTCATGAACTAACCAGTCCTGGAATCTATAGTGTTTCCCTCCCATACTCCTCCAATTATTCCAACTTCACCTACATCCAATCACTGTCAGTAGTAGTTTCTTCTTGCACATCATTTCATTCATTCATTCATTCAATCAATGTTTATTGAACATCTACTTTGATGTCCGATCCTTAACATCATCCCTTTGGTTTTAAAGATTATCATCTTTGATCTGAGATATCTCATGCATATTAAGCCAGTAAAAATATTTTAAAACCATTGAAGATGCTGACACCACCATGTTTTATTTAAGAAGTAAATAGATCGGTACATTTTGACACTATTTGGTAACATACTAACAAATGAGCTAGTTCAGTCACACCTAGGGTGAACTAGACATGGCCAACAAAGAGAAAAGGTGACCAAGCAGGCTGCTGGGAAGGCACTGGAATAGTTTGTTCAGTGGGAGTTCAGGAACTGATACATCTTTACGGCAATTTCAAGGAGCGTGTCAAGCAAGGATTGAGACATGAACTGAAATCCAAGATAGAAAACAGGCAACATGATACATTGCAACACAACAGCAAAAAGAACTTCAAAGCGCAGTGTCCAGTATGACACTCAGGGCTATTTTTCAAAGTAGGGTTTTCTACTTTTATCAATAACCATACAAGTTAGAACTTCATTTTCTAGGAGATGTATGTAAATGTTTTTATTTTTTTCTCAAATAGTTGTATAAATAATTATCTCAACATGGTTGTCAAGGTCATTAGATTAGGGTGCAGTGAAATTCAGGCTGTGTACTTAGTTCTTGGAAGGACCTGCCAATGACTCAGTCTCATGGCCAAAGTTAAATTTACAAACTGCTTTCCATGGTTGTAAGTAAACCCAACTCATCTTTTTGCTGGGAATTCAGTGAAAGTCCTGAATAGATTCTTAATGCTATTGCTACTGGTTGTTCAATATAATTTGGTTTTCATGACAGATATTGATTTTAAAACATATTCTTTGAATGGACACAATTGCAGTTGGTTGCTTCATATGTAAAAAGCTAAGGTTGAAACTTCCATATATCAATATCAGGTATTCTGAGACTTCCAAGGAACATGTGTGCAGAATCTTCTGATTTTGATCAATAAATGCCCTGCACTGGAATAAGATATAATGTAGAAAAGTGAAGTAGATCCTTAGTTACTAGACAAGCCTGGTGAATCTTCCAACTTTGCCATTTGGTGTATCTTTTGGCAAAGTTCTTAACTTTCTAACCTCCAAGTTCCTCAACTGTAGCAAAGAAAAAAAATACCTACGTGGAAGGTACATTGGAGAATTCAGTGTAATGTTGTACATGAAGCGCTTGGCAGAGTGCTTGATGTGGTAAGTACTTAAAAAACAGTAATTGCTGTTTCTAATTCCCATAGTTTTATATAAACATAAATTATTTTAAGACTCAGTTGTAAATGTATGTAAATGTTTTGATATTTTTTCTCAAATAGTTATATAAATAATTATCGCAAATGGTTGTCAAGGTCATTAGATTAGGGTGCGGTGAAATTCAGGCTGTGTACTTAGTTCTTGGAAGGACCTGCCAATGACTCAGTCTCATGGCCAAAGTTAAATTTACAAACTGTTTTCCATGGTTGTAAGTAAAGCACTTTGGCATCCTTTTAATATTGATGGTATGTGTTTAAGGACGTGTTGGCCTAATCAACAACAACAGCTAAACATGTATTGAAACATTGTCATTTGCCAAGCACTAATTTTAATACTCTATACATCTTATACCAGCTAAAAAAATGACATCCTTATGGTATCCCTGGAAGACCTGGCAACTAAATAGCATTTTCAGTTTCTTGGAATCCCAGACTATCCAAGTAAGGTAGAGGCTGTGTGTTTCCCCATCTAGCCAAGCAATAAATGCATCTCCAGGAGAACTGGGTAAGAGCACAGAAGAGTTAGTAGAAGCACATCACCATTACTTAAGGAACATTTAATGGAAACTAAGCATCTTTTTTTTAGCAACCCCAGAACATTTATATTTCCAATCTAAATAATCAAGAGATTTTCTTTTTTTGTGGTGAGTAAATTGCAACAAAAAATAGCTCAGTGTTAAATGAATGGACCTTCCCAAACTTTAGAAGATAGAACTTTTATTGACAAATTTGTATAATAAAATACAATGAGGATGTACAGATTTCAAGAGGTTCTAATTCTAAGCAAGACCTCTTCTTTAGAAAAATTTTAATCCTTAATTTGTATTAATGAAGCTCATTTATCTTGCCATTTTTCCTGTTGTTTTGATGGGTAGTGGCTGCTTTTTCATTCTTCCTATTTTTAAAGGCACCAATTTCTCAAATATGAGCTCATTCACATCTAACTCACTTTTCTCTCCAGCATGCAGGTCACAAGAGTAGACTGGGGAAAAAGGGGAAAAAAAAGATTTCAGAAAGCACAATTCTTTTGAGGAGTCACTGTGCCTGCTGCAAAATTATTCGAATGAAAAGATTTTTTTTTTGAGGTAAAACGACAATTAAGGTCGACCTCCTCTGCTCAAATTAAAAAAGAGAAAAAGGGGTGTAATGAAGAATCTGACTCCTTCCTCTAATTTTACAAGTTCAATGGTAATCTACCCATGCCATTCATTTACAGAAACCATTAATTTTACTATGTGGCTGAAAGTAGTAGGCTTCAGCTTTCATTCTCTTCCTTTCCCCCTGCCTTAGTCTTTGTGTGTGCACCTGTTGAGGCCACTTTAGCATCCCATTTGTAAAACTTTGGTTAATCCTCTGGCACCAACCCTGGTGTGATAATACTTCTGTTATTCAGCAGCCTAATTACAAAGGACAACACAGATAAAACACTTCAGTCCTGTTTTTTAATAGCTGATTTGCCAATTTCTCCAAGCTCCAAAGAGAATGGTCTCCAAACCTTGCTGGATTTAAATTTAATCTGAACTTGTTCAGCACATAGAACTCCAAAATCTTAGGGCAGTCCTTCTGTTATTGGATTTCTGGACCTCACTACTTCCCCCACCTCACCCCTTTAAAATAGTGATATTAGGAAGCCATTTGGTTTTTACAGCACAGTTTTCACAGAATAACTGGGGAATAACTCAACAGCCCTTTGAGACAACTGTTGACACTTTCCAACAGCAAAAACAAACAAAACAAAACAAAAAGCAAATCAGAACTTTATACACTAACGTGTTACTTTACTTAAGTAGTCTAGATGAAAAACGAGCTGGTCTTAATTTAACAAATTTTTCTGAGGGTGAATATATTAGGAATTGGAGCACAGTAAAGAAAAATGGGTTTGAAATGTCTTTACTGGTTTAAGACGAAAAAAAGAGAGGATTAGTTCTAATTCAGGGCAAATCTAAGGAAAGTATCATTACTTCAGTACAGATAAGCTTCCCAGCATCTGGGTACTTAACTCTGTTTCTTTGATGTAGAAACGGGCTGGAGATCTGGCAGTAAGAGACAGGTTTGTGAGTTCTGGGTACTTTCTGGGCAGCTGGAGAAAATCTTCAAGTTTTGAGGGATTGACTAAATCTCTCCCCCAAATACATCCTGAGGGTTTCGGAGGGCACCATGAAGCTTAACGGCAGCCCTTGTCACTTTTTTTTTAATCCCTTGATTTTGAAACCCCAAATAATTCCAGGGAAATTTAATACATATGTTTCTGATTCGTTTACACTGCTTCATCAAAACGGTGTTTCGTAAGAGCTATTTGATATCTAAGAAAGCTTCTCAGTCTTCTTTCTAAGCCTTTTATTTTGCTCCAAGAAATCACGTTTCTTCGTGCTCAGCAGAATTGGGAGAAGGGGAGGCTTAGTTTGGTTCTAAGGCAATACTCACAAAATCTGCAGACGTTTGGAAATAGGCAAAATATGTTATCTCTTCTGTTCTGGCACCAGAAAAGTGAAAAACCTGACAAGTGAAAAATATCAAGGATATTACCAAAAGGAGGAAAACGTAGGTTAATGAAATAATAACTGTTATTCCAGTTAGTAATTTCACCAAAATGTTCATTTCTACTTTCTAAGATTCTAACTGGCATGTAGTAAAGGAACTTAGGAAGCAAAAGACAAACATATCCATCCCATCTTATAGATGAAAATATCTGTCACAGGTTAAAGTATGTCTTGTTTCAATACAAAGCGACACCATAATTCATTAAAATAGAGCAACACATTTCTGCTCCTGCGTCCTATAAAACTGGTGAAAAATAGGAGAAGAGATATCTACATTGGATCATATAGAGCCCATTAACCCTAGGGAATTTTAATGCTTTTAGGGGGAAAAAAGTTGAAGGTTTGAAATTTGGATTCTTGATTGATACCTGAAATTTTCTAAGTGATAGCAATTGAGAAGCATCAAATTAAAACCAATTATTTGTGAGTGTTTTATAATAACATGCTAGCATATAATAATATTTACTGAACATTTTTATGTGCCATATATTGTGCTAAGTGCCACAGAAGTTATTTCATTTAATTCTCATATAATCCTATGAAGTAGGCACTATTATTTTTATCCATGCTTTTTTTCCATGAACAAACGGAAATTTAATAGCTTGTATCTGCTAATTTGTGCTCTTTTGGTCCTTCATTATATTAGCTCAAGGATTTTATCCAATAGGACATGATTGAAATGTTCAATTTTCAACTATGTGATGATATGTGAGCTAGTGATTGTGTGCTTTGGGTGATTTGTACGGTATGTGAATATATCTCAATAAAATTGTATTTTTAAAAATTTGCAATTTTATGAACAGTCAAGAATTTGCACATAAAATACTTAGCCCATGCAATGAGTCAGATACTACATAACCTGGCATTGTCTCTACTGCACAGGACTCATTACTGCATGGCACCCTTTGGTTATACATCAGTCTGGCTGACCTTTGCCAAAAGGTCCTTCCCTGCACTGTTGTGCAACATATCTTATTGTTCAACATTTTCCTGGGGCTCGTAGTTTTTTGATCCTAAGCTCAGGGAGAATGGCAATTGGAACAGGACTCACAAACAAACCAGATTTCCCCTAAGGGTAAGATAGAGGTCCCCCAAACGTAGAATGCTAAGAAAGTTTTCCATCAGGGAACACGGCTTTAGAGATGCACCTCTGTGAAGTGGCAGGTGGAATTCCAGAGGCAGCACATTCCAGATAGATTTTTCATTGTTTTCCCCCAGCTCCTAGTACAGTACCTGGCAGGTTGTAAGTCCTTAGTAAATTTCTGTTGAAAGAAAAGATGGCTCCATGAGTAAATAAGAAAAAGGAACCTTCTGTATCCCTTAGCTTTGCTTTGGACATGAATAAAAACCACCAAGGGCTTAGCTTACCATTTTTACCCCTAAGGTCTCTGTGTTTGTGTAGAATTATACGATGACTCTGTTAGTTGAGTGGGAATCACCTCTTTTCTTTTTCCACCAAAGCGTTAGAGCCCAGAGCTCTGCCATGGACTTTGTGGTGTTTAGGTCTGCGGTGGCCCTCGTGATCCTCTCTTCCTGGCATTCACGCCCCTGGGCAGCCCCTCCCATACGGAATGGGGCCCACCTATGCCACAAATAGGATATGAAGAAATGGCGGAGTGTGACTTCTAAGGCTAGGCCATAAGAAACCCTGGGACTTCCACCTTGCTCTCTGTTGGATCATTCGCTGTGGAGGAAGCAGCCGCCGTGTTGTGAGGACATTCAAGCAGCCGGGTAAGGGGTCCATGCGGTGAGACACAGGAGGGCCAGCCAGACAGCCAGGCAAGTGAGAGCTCTTCAAGACATCTTCCAACGCCAGGCCAGCCTTCAGGTGACATCTTCACGGCAGCTTCATGAGAGACCCTGAGCCAGAACCACCCTTCTCAGCTGCTCCCGCAACCCTGCTGATAAACACTGTGGGATAAAAAATGGTTATTGTTTCCTTAAGCTGCTAGATCTCAGGGTCATTTCTTTCACAGCAAAGGCTGATATGGAGTTAAATCGAGTGGCACAGAGTCAGACTTGGACACTTAAGAAAATAAATATGTAATATCAACAGGCATAACTTTATGTCATTTCTGCTCTTCCTGCTCATGCTGGCCCATTAGACAGCAGTCAGTGAGACACCAGGCCTTCGAATAAGAATTTGGCCTAACAGTAGAGATGCTTCACATGGACCAGAGTGCAATTTAGGAGATTTTATTAGTTGTGCAGGCGTGTGCATATATTTTTATGTATACATTTATATATACTCGTATTTGTGTGTATGTGTATGTGTGTGCATCTGCATGTGTGCGTGTGTGTATGTTTGTGCATTTAAAGGCTCCCAGTTATCTTGATGCGTAGTTGGAATATTTCTGAAACATAGTGAAAATTGCATTCTGATGTCAGGTCTGCTCTGTGGCCTTAGTCAGGACATGTCAGCTCTCTGAATCCCAGTTTGCCTAATTATAAAATTGAAAGTCCCTTTTGGTTAAAGTGTTTCTGCATGAAGTGAGTCAGTATTAGCATTCCTGGGTTTTAAAGATGCGTGCATGGAATCTTGGCATGCCACTAGCTGACACAGAAGAGGTCTTGTTGTAAGGTGGGCCTGCGTGGGGCCGTAGCCCGAAGGTCCCTGAAGATGCAGCTGCCCCCAGGTACCGTGACAGCAGCCAGGAGGGCACCTCCTGCACGAATCCCAAGGAACAGCAATGTAACTGCCTTCAGTGCACAAACTACATTTTGAAGTTTAGCTATCAACAGCCAAATTTTTCTCTTTAACTAAGACTTTATTTTTCTACCACTTGTTTGGTGGTAGAAAATGATCCAACAGAATGCCTGAAAGAGGGGAATTCAAGCTTCCAAGAAACCTTATTCTGGGGAAGTGAGGGGCTGTGGCATTGGGCGGGATTTGGGGTGAAGCACGACTACCACTGGATTGAGCGTACAAGTCTCGGCAGCTTCGTGTAAGACAGGGGCCATCTATAAGACACACAACCCAAAATTGTGTGATATAGGAAGTTCAGATCCTTACTCTCCCACTCTCTGGATATGCAACTTTGGGTAGATTATTTAATTGCTCTAAGTGTCATGCTGCTAAAATGGGGCTAAAAATAATAGCCACCTCCTAGGGGTGTTGAAACATTAAATCTAACAATCCACGTAAGGCCTTAAGTGTATGACCAGGACGCTGTGCTACCTAAATAACGAAATGCAATGCCATCATAATCATCATTACATTCCCAGCTCTGGCCTAGTGGTTTGACTGTCCACAGTCTCTTTGGAGACAGGCTTTGGGGAGGTTAGAGCATTTTTCCCCACAGGGAGATAGCTACATTTCAACCGGGAGTCAAAGGATATTTTAAAATCCCGCTGTCTATACCAGAACAGAGAGAAGACAAGAAAAGCAGAAAACGAACCAGCAGTGCGTGGTTTTAGAAGACCCATTTCACTGGGCCCAGTGGAGAACTTTTTGTCTCGGGAAGGGGGAGCCTTTCGGTGTGAGAGACAGGCAGGGCTTTATTCATGCTGCAAACCAGCCCCTTCAACTGCTGCTCCTCACAATGCCTACAAGTGTAATAAAAAAAGAATACAAAAAAACCACTTGCTTCCCTTTTTTTATGAGTATTGACATTCTTGTGCAGTATTAGGAGAGCTAATTTAGCTTCCAGTTCTAAGAATTTTTGAATCTATAGCCAGTAATTATTGGCATTCAGGGGTACAAAAGAGGAAAACAAAGCCTGCAAATTCTAGCACATTCATGTGGGATTGGGAGCTGAATTAGGATCCTCACACCCCATTGAATGATCAGCCCCCCTATTAGAGCCTTATTAAAATGGTAATGATTATATGCCAGCTATAAGGCAGGCAGCCGCACCTGTCAAAAACTACCCCGATTATCCTGTTCATTCAACTGTCTGGCTCTTGAATCAGTGTCTCAGGTTTACTTTTCTGTGAAGTTTTTTTTTTCCGTCTTAAATGAAAAAAAAAGATACAAGAACAAGCAGTCGCTCGGGGTCACAGAACACTTGCCATTTATTATATCTCCTCATTTTCTGTTTTGGTATCTGGTATGGCCATATGATACTGGAGCTATCCTTTCTTTAATTTGGGGTAGCAACTGGAGAAAGGAACAGAAGAAATGAAAATTCTCATCTAAAAAAATTCAAATGTTAGTCAAAGAAAGTGCAAATGTATAATTCATCTGGAAACGGGGATTATGCGATGGCCAGCCACGCGTCCTGTGCTGTGGGACTTGTTGCCTGTCCCTGATGGATCCCTTATCAAGACCAGCGACCTGCTGGCCTTCATTTTAAAGACTCTGAGTTTTCATCCATCTTTTGCCATTAAAACCCCTAAAACAAGAACGTGCTTCATCTGAAATAACTTCTTCCCCACGCTATGCCATGCCATTGGACTCACAGCGCTGTTTTCTTAGGAACCAAAGCCTGGCCCACTGGGAGGAAAGGCTCTTTTAATCTATTTTATCAAATTTCATTATATAAACACATATCGGTGGGCGGGGGAGCGGGGAAGGTGAATGCCCCCAGGAGTGCTTGTGAGAGGTGCTGTGACAGTAACTGGTCAGAGCGCTTGGGGAGAAGGGTCAACCAACATTGCTTTTGTTGGTAAGAGAGCAGCTTTCTCTGATTCCTAGCATTTCCTGGGGGCAGCACAGAGGATGTTAGCTTCCTACCATCGCTATGGGACGGAAGAGGTTTCTGTTACCTGTCGGCCACAAGTCCCGGTCATCAGATGATGGGGCTGGAAGCCTGTGAGTTGTCCCCGTCATCTCCTTTTGCGAGAACACCCTG
The DNA here is from genome assembly GCA_004026745.1 of Myrmecophaga tridactyla. NCBI lineage: Eukaryota > Metazoa > Chordata > Mammalia > Pilosa > Myrmecophagidae > Myrmecophaga > Myrmecophaga tridactyla. The sequence continues at coordinate 2,631 of PVIY010045580.1, read as the reverse complement.
CATGTGCTTCGAAGATGCTGGGAGCTACTGGTAGACAGAAATCTCAAATTCCTTATGCATGCTCGTAGGTTAGATTGCAGGAAGGAAAACAGAATTCAAGTTTGGGATTTTGTGGAACTCCCCGGACTGAAAGTGGCCTTGGCTTTCCAGGCCCTTTGGTAGGTATTACCGGTAAAATTATTCACCACTGGATCTCAGCTAATAGACATCTTAACTACAGACGTACTGCTTCTATTACTGCAATGTCGAAAACAATGAATCTTTTACAGCAATTCACAACTCATCTGAGACAATCTTTCTCAGAATGCTGTTTATTTATCCAGTGGTTTCTGTGCAATGTATTCTCCTCCCTCTCCCACAGCCACAACCCAATCTGCCCCCTTCCCCCAGCCAGCCAGTATTGAGTGACTAAGGTGAAGTACCAAATGTAGAATTCTGAAGCCTTTGTTGCAGAACTTTTTTTAAAAGGCTGTACTATGAGATAATCACACATTGAAAGAATCGACTACTTTGCAGCCAAGATTATCACCGGGGTCTCTGAGTGGCCCTGACCTCATTGCAGCAGGCACAGCTTTTCGTCCATCCGTCCTGAACCGCTCATTCTGCCAGCCCTGTGGTGTGTCACCATCTTGGGTCTCCTAATTCTCTAGGCACTCCTTCTCTGACTCCCCTCGCTACTTCCTGGCCCCACAGGTAGACCTTCTACAAGCGTTCTATCTTTGACATATCTTTTCTCTTTCCTTAACTTCCCTAAGGCTCTGTTGTTTAAATTCCTTCTCTTTTCTTTCCATAAGTTTCCCTTTAACAATCCGAAGTTCTCCCATGATTCCTAGCATTTCTTCTAGAAAGACGACTCTCAAATCTCGACTTTAAGCTGAGACTGTGGTAGCTGTTCACTTCCAGCACCTGGTTTCTTATATCCCCAAGAACGTCTCACCTGTCTCCAACTCAGCTTTACCGCATCTAGTTAGTCATTGAAACTGCCCCTATTTTTGAGCACTCCCCCACCCAATTGGTCACCCGTGGCGTGTAGATCCAAGCTCTGTGGCATCTCACAGCACCCCATCAATGCATCACACCTGCATCCTGTCTTCCCAAGGCCTCCATTCAGGGGCAGGAGGGGGTGGGATGGAAGGACAGAATGTTTGGCCTTTGAGCTAAAAAACCAAGACTCTAAGAGAACTCAGCGTGAAAGTACTCAGTTTGAAGAAGTTTGTGTCAGTTCAAGCCCCTTACCCAGAGCCACTAGATAAGGATACCCTAGGTGAGAAGGAAGGATGAGTGGAACAGAGAGAACTTGGAATAAGGAGAAAAGCTGGTGGGCTCCAGGCCATGGGGACCAGGCCTGGCCACATTCCAGGCCTGCAAAACCCCTTTGGTATCATCTTTAACCAGGTCAGTGAACCACGGAGACTGAGTCAATTCCCACCGTTCATAAAAGCCTCATCGCGGTGAGCAATGGACACGGTCAGGCTGGGCAGCTCTATAACGGTCCCTCATGAGGGCATCTATAGATAGTAGCCAGTAGATGACACCCATCTGTGTGCTCTGGCTTTACTCAACCTCAGCCAACTTACTCTGTGTGGGCAACTGCCTTTCATTGGCTTGGTAAACTTCTGCGACCATGTTTTCCTTTTCACTTCCCTACATCAGCCCCATATTACCTTCCTACTTTTGCCATGACGTCATTGGTTTCTTATCCCTCCCCTGTGTCTTGCACATTGCTGCAAGGTTAATCTTCATGCCTGAGGCTCCCACGTTAGCTGCCTGTTGAAATAGCTTTTGTGATTCTCCCTTTCATGTCCAATCGTATTTGTTCAAACTCTTTTCATGACATCAATCCTAAAATAAACTTTCTTATTGTACTTCCCATAAATTCCAAAGGGAATCACAGATTCCTGAACTGCAGGGGCTACTTTTCCTTCTTAGCCGGACAGGATTAAATTCTGTCCATTCCTACAGGTACATCTAGGCCATGAGTCTTTTCTGTGATACCCGAAGCTAGTAGGCATCTCTTCTCCCTCTGGCTTCCCACGGCGCCTCATTTCTGGCACTTTTATCATTGAACATCCTATGTCGTGTCTCACTTCTCCTCCCAGAGTGTATGTCTCTTGAGGGCAGGAGCAAAGCCTGATTCATCTTAAGTTACTGAGAATGCTTAGATCTCACCTGCTTGTCAGAGAAAAGATCATTAGTGATCATGAAGAGTCTGTGGTTTGTGTTATACATCTGATTGATCTGGTCACATCAATGTGTTCTGAAGTAATTTCTTAGTAAAAATCACTTATTAGCTAAGACAAGAACTACTGAGCAGGAAGACTGCAACAATGGACACACTCAAAATGCAACATCCAAGTTAATTTTATTATGCTATTGATTGAGTACTACCAATTTGTAAACTAATGTAAAAGCAGTAGTGTTTAATTTTTGCCTCACGCCCCAAATCTTGGAATCACCCCGACGCTCTCCTTCTCCCCCATTCCGGCGGCGTCAGATCTGGCTGGTGCGACCTTCAGAGCGTGTTCACAGCCCCAGCGCTTCGTACCACATCTAGTGTTACCACTTTGGTTTAAACTGCCTACGACTGTCACCTGACCGGGTTTCCTGCTTCGAACCGTGCCCCGTGGTCTC
>PVIY010045579.1:0-18997 GCA_004026745.1 Myrmecophaga tridactyla | reverse complement strand
GCCGGGCCGGGACCAGACGCACTTCCTCAATCCTCAGGCGGGCGGGAGGGCGGCGGGAGGGCGGCGCGAGGAGCGCGGGGCGAGGCCGAGGCGTCCCGAGGCTTGGGGCGCTGCTGCGGCTCCCACCGCCTTGCGGACCTGGCGGCCCCTTGGTGCCCTGCCTCAGTTTCCCCCAGCCGTCAAACGCAGGTACGAGCAATTGTCCTGCTCCCAGCGCCACGAGATGACTGGGCCCGAGGGTCCTTCCTGAGCGAGGCCCTCCTCCAGGTTTGGGGACTCCGCGTAACGCACACTCGGACCCTTCAGATTGATCAGATTAATCAGTTCCTTTTCGGATTAATCTGGTCTTCGTTGTCCTTCTGCTCTGCCCAGCGTCATCATCTCCGGGTTAACCTCGAATTTGAATGCTGACCAAATTCCCGCGAAGCAAGGGTTGAAAATACCAGTGCAACCTGCCTTCAGAGCTGTATGAAACTAGGGTTTTTTTTTTAATGTTCTTTTTTGCAAGCTGCACCTCTTCCATCACCTTAACTGACCACCTTAATTGTGGATCTACGCAAAGATGAAGCTATTTGGGGAATCATTTTTTAAAATTCATTAATTAAAAAATTAAGAACAAACAAAAACATTAACGTATCATTCCGTTCTGCATACATAATCAGGAATTCTCATTATCATCACATAGTTGCATATTCATCATTGGTGAATCATTGTTAACTGTCTGCTTTTTAAATTTGTAGTTCAGACATGGTGCCATGTGGCTGATTAATTATGCCTCAACCTAATAAATTAAGGATGTTTATCACCCACTGAGGCACTAAGGCACCCACACATGTCCACGCGGCAGGCAGCCCTCCGATTTTTGACATTCTTGTCCACTGAGGAAGGAGAAGCGGGCTCAGAAAAAGCGAATCGTTCCGCACCCTGGCAGGACAAGCACCCGGGGCGCCTCTCGTGTAGGGCAACGGCTGGGAGAGCCCCAGGACTTAGCGTAAAGCACATGGGCCAATCGCCACGACTCTCACGGGCCGGGCCCCTTGCTGTCTGAGGGGACCTGGGCAGCTTGGCTCTGCTTCCAGGAGGCTGCCCCTTAGACCCTCCTGCCATCGGGCGCCCTTACAAGAGGGCGGGTGCAGTTTTGCAATCCTTTTTTTTTTTTTCCCATCGGCCTCCTAATACCAGGATGCAAGGCCAGCAGCATTGCAGCTATCGAAAAGTCCCTAATAATTTGCAGGGCGTGGCGTCATTAGTGTTGAGCGCGGCGCCTTCCCAGCGCGCGGCCCCGCCACCCAGCGACTCGGTGGGGAAGCGCAGCCTAGTCCCGGGCAGACCCCGGAGCGGACAGGCGCCAATGCAATGCTTCACTTCCCTTATAAAAGAGTTTGTTAGTGGGATAGAAAATGGCCCCAATACGAAAAGCAGACGGAACATTCGACACACGGATGTTCCATTTTGAGCTGGCTATTCCCCATCAGTCAGCTCTATCCATTGGGGGTGACTTCATCAGGTTCTTATGGGAAGGTCCTTACAGGTCAGATGATTCCTTTCTCCTTTTTTTCATCCTGTTAATGCATGGTCCTCTCACATTTTGCTCAGCATCCCACCCAGCTTTTCAGCACCTCCAGTTGGAAGGATCCCTCTCTTAAATATTTTACGAGGGATCCGATCCAAATTTTCTCTTAATGGAGCTGTGCTTCGCCAACACATGGCAAGAGTGTTTTGGATTCTTGAAATCAAATGCACAGTTTGACCTTGGTGAACCTAATGAAGTATAAGGAATATTCTAGATCCAATCTCTGTGTCAACTCGAGACCTGGTGACTGAGGCTTCTTGTTTAGAAATCTTAGAAACTTGAGATAAGTTAAGCCCAAATATCTAGTGCCTTGTGGAGAGAGTGACCAAAAATGGACACAGTAAAGGGAATACAGTGTTTTCCCTAAATTTGCACACAGTCCTTCAAGCAACTCTCCACACACTGCAAACGTTATCATCACTTTATGTTATAAAGAGACTCCGCTTAGATGACCAGCTTAAGTCTAGCCATTGAAGACACAGAGTCACTAAGGCAGAGCTCCCTGCCTGGTCAACCCCAGTGCTTTTCACAAACACAGGCAAAGCATTGAGGCCTGATCAATTAAGCAAATGTAATTTTATTCTTAAGTCATGGGTACTGCTATATTACAGGTCATTTTGTATAAAAGGTCTAGAAAAGAGAAAAACTCAACCAGAGAATTAAAATGGGTTTGGTTCTCAAATGAAAAAGCATAAAGTTTCTCAAATATCCGATTTTATTTGATCATAGCTCCATTGTAATTTAATCTGCAGTTAGGATCGGAATTCCCAGGCCAATAGGGTTTTAAACCATTATCACAGGGTAAACCTTTAAAGAAGTGAAATCTAACACTATATAGATTTCCATTTCTAAATACAGTATATTACAGAAGGCATATCACCTCTGTGTACTTACAAACTATAAAAGATACAATAACTCTACCATTTATAAATAATGTAGCATTTCATATTAAAGGCATTATTGTACAATGAAAGAATAAGAACCCTCTAATGTATTATGATCAAGGTTAGTATAATAGTTGAGAACAAAATACTGAAAATTCAGTGTATGAAATAAAATCCTGATTTAACAAATTCTCGGTAGTGTAAGTGCTAACTGATGGAGAGGGTGTGAATTATATATTGTGTATTTCTGACAAGGATGAAAACCCTCTTTCGCACATGGCTTCCATTGTACACACACTGGTTCCGATGGTGAAATTAATTTTGTAATTGCCTCCCCTCCCTCAACTTAATTCTCAAATGTAAGTAATAATTTTCCAATTAGGAAAGTACGAATTAGTAACATTAAAAGCATCTGAGTAACACAAAATTTGGTTTCTGTCTTTTTTTAAAGCTATATGGAAACACTTTGTTTTCCAAGCTGAAACAGATGAAATTGCACATGATTTGGATACACAAACAGGAACAGCTCTACAACTTGTTAGTGAAGTGTTCAGACTTGGATCTAGTAGGAAACCCCACTCCTCCATGGAGTCCATGCCTTACTTGTTGACTAATCAGAAATTAACATCCAAAACAGGGCTTTTTAAAAACAGGGCTATATTATGACACGTGTCTTTCCAGTTGTGTATGCCTTAATAACCTAAAATGGATAACCAAACTGGAAAAAGGAAAAAGTATATAGGCTTATCATAAACCACTAACGAATGTGGCAGAATTGCATAACCTGTAAAAGTGAATTATTGCTCTATTGTTTTTTTAAATTGTGAGACAACTACTGGAGGATCTGCTATGCTGTCTTGTTGTCACCCGTGCTCTCTCCTGCGGGGGTCACCCGGGATGCAGAGATGGTCCCGGTGACCGGTCTTAGTGCCAGAGCATTGGATTCTTAGCAGCAAAGGTGATTCTAACAACTGTTTTGCCTACGAAAGTGCCTTGATAGTCCATGACATATGTTTACAATAAGCTCTTTGGGCTGTTGATTCAGTTATATTGCAAAGGCGGTATTGGTTTTCAGCTGTGTTCAATGCTCAGTGCGCCTGTCTTCGAAAACCCACATGCACCCAAGGCCTTCTGCAACCTTCCCCAAAGTTTATATGAGCTTCCCCAAAGCTCCCCACATCGGGTCCTCACAATCCCTTTTTTTATTGGTTTTAATTTAGCGCTAGTCCATTTCCCACTGAACAGTGCCTTTCAGTCTTACCCCAGGAGGAGGAAGTGCTTGTTCTATTTGCAGGTGAGCCGAGCACACCACAAAGGCAGGGCCAGGCGTGCAGACCCTGCCGAGAGTTTTTTCCAAATTCTTACCGTGGTCAGATTCGGCATAGCATTTTTAAGCAACCATTGGACACTTCAAATGCCACTTCCTGAAAACAACGCGGTGAGCACTGTCCCTGTCCCCCGGGACCTGGTCTAAAGGGGGAAGACAGAAATGGCTGAGAGCTCTGTCCGGACAATGCTACAATCTTGCACACAACCTACGGGCCTCCCCAGCTAGATCAATAGAATAGAGTCAGAGGAAAACAAACTCGTTCAAATCCAGTCCAGTGAAAGTTTCCAGGGGAAGGCATCCCGGGAAAGTCCGAAATGTAGCTGTTTTTCTTCGGCAAGTGTCGCCCGCCGCATTCAGCTGTCAAATGTTTGAGGAAGGACTCTGCCCGAACTTCAGTGGTTCTTGTCGTCGAGTTTGATGGTGACGGTTTTCACCTCTGTGTACTCACTGAGGGCATACTCGCCTCTGTGATCACAGAAAAGAGAAATGTTCAGAATGGGCGCTTTCCTTACCCGTTCCATAGAAACTGTGTTCAGCTACTTTATGGGCCATTCCTCTCTGTTGGGTACTTTGGGATTTAGGCAAAAGATCAAAATGTGATGACTTGATGGACGCATAGCCTGGACGTTACTAAGCTTAAGTAATCGGATATGCAACTGAAGTTTTAAATGTCAGATCTTTTGAGTATAATGCTTTAAAAATATTCAGAAGGAATAAGTGATTCCCGTTGAAGAATGAAGGGGATTTTTTTTTTTAAGGGGGGCAAATTCCCTGGATGGGGGAGTGGAGGACAAGATGGGAGGGCCTGCGTGGGGGCATGAGGGGAGCTGGGGAGAAAAATCACACCAGGTATATCATTCTGACATGCCGATTTGGAGCCATTTGAAGAGACAGAAGAGATGGAGGCCCACAGACAGGAGAGTGGCTGAAACACAGAGGACCCAGCCTTGGCCTCGGAACCCCCAGCTGGGGACCAGCTGTCAGAAGAGTGAGGCCAGCCCGGGACCGGGTGGGCGGGGGGGGGAATGTGAGCACAGACTGGACTTAAGGGAGCCCACAGCCTCTGACTTGTGGCCCTTGGTGTACTTTGTTCTTTAAGCCGCCAACTCCAGGTGGCCCTTCTTCTGCATCATGGGCCATCTTGGGGCAGCCCCCTTCCCAGAACCGAGAGGTGCCTTTGGTTAGATTTAAATGCCTCTCCGGCACTTGCTCTGCTGTTGTGTGAATAAAAATGTATACTTGTTTAGGAAAAGAGGTGGAAGGAGAGGTAGCCACTAGAGGATTTTGAGCCAGAAAGGTCTGAGATTGATCTATCTCACCTCTGGAACCAGTGGTTCTCAAATTATGGTCCTCCAACTGGCAGCCTCAGCTTCAGCTCAGAATTTGCTGGAAATGCAAATTCTTGGGCCCCACCCTAGACGTGCTGTGGTAGACATAATGTCCCTGCCACCACCCCCCTCCCGATCCTGACAAAGGTATCCACATCCTGATCCCCAGAACCTGTGAATATGTTAGTTTACATGGAGAGGGGTCTTTAAGGTTGCAGATGAAATTAAGGATGTTAGTCATCTGACCTTAAAAATAGAGAGATTATCCTGGATTACCTGGGTGGACCCATTGTAATCACAGGGGGATCCCTAAAAGTGGAAGAGGGAAGCGGAAGTGTCAGAAAGAGATGTGACAATGGAAGCAGGTTGCAGAGATGCAACTTTGCTGACTCTGAAGGCAGAGGAAGGGGCCTCTCAGAGCTGGAAAAGGTAAGGAAATAGAATCCCACCAAAAGCCCCCAAAAGGAACACAGTCCTGCCAACACCTTGATTTTAGCCCAGTGAAACCCACATCAGACATCTATCTAGAGAAATGTAAGACAAATCTGTGTTGCTCAATTCACTAATTTTGTAGTGATTTGTTATAGCAACAATAGAAAACTAATACACAGACATTTTCAGTAACTCTAGGAGTGGGGCCCAGCCATCAGTGATTCTGACACTTCACCAATTTTGAGAAACACGAGCTTAGAACTATGTAACTTAGGCAAGTTCTGAGCCTCAGTTTCATCATCTATAGAGTGGGAATACTCTGGCCTCCTTGCATTTATAACAATTAGCAACAGTTCATGTAGAACACTTATTGTGTGCTAGTTAGAAATCAAATAATAGAAAGTGTTACTGTTATTATATTACAGTATGTCACTGGGATCTTTAGAAAGTTTGTGAAAATGAATAGTTCAAGAATCCATGAAAATGGATGACATATTTTGTAATCTTTTCTAAACATAACGACAAAACATAAAGCCATAAACAGACTGCTAAATTCAACTTCTGTATAGCCGTAAACTCCATTAAAGAAAAAACAAAAAGCTAAATTAAAAAAAAACTAAAAAATCCAAACATTTTTCAACCCTGTATAAGAGGCAGAGCACTGTTTTCCTTAATATACAAAGAATTCTTACAAAGCAGTAAGAAAAACACAATCAACACAGGATATGAAAAAGACAGAAAAAGAAATACAAATTCCAATACACGTGAGAAAGGTGCTCAACACACTCACAATTAAGAAATGCAAGCCAAAAGCAGTGATGAGCCCATTTTTCAAGTGGCAGACTATCCAACTTGAGGAACTGATTCTGAAAATAATCACCCACAAGTACATAAACATCTATGCACAAAGAAGCGCATTGCAGCATGGTTTGTAACAGCAACCCCCCTCGGAAGAAACACAAAAGGTCCATTACAGGAAACCATCAATAAAAAGAACGGAAAGATGTAGGATGTCCCACACCCATTCTTGGAAGCAAAAATCAAGTTGCAGAAAAGTATGAGTAGTTTGATCTCAATTCACTTGAAAACAGAAAATAACACCCATACTTATGTGCATTCTAATAGAAAATGCACCAGAGACTCCCAAAGTGACTGCTGCATTATAAAAACTCAAAGTAGTTAATTATTTATCAACTTAGCAAAGCAAAGCAAACAAGGTGATGAAATCTTGTTGAATTAGCATATAACCAATAAATCCAGCAATAAATTATCCCTGTGGCTTGAATTACAACCATGGTTCCCTCCCTTCTCTTCCCACAGTCACTGTCTCATCCAGGCTCCCACAGCTGTTCTTTGACCCACAGTGGTATCTTCTAACTGGTTTCTTGCCCAGCCTCATCTACTTTGGTGCTCCAAGCAGGCATCCGTGGGCCCTGCCTTTCTCCAAATAAGCCTCACCAGAGTGCCAGCACACTGGAATTTCAGGAACTGGTTTCTATGCTATTCACTGTTCACTGTGTGCTCAGAGCCAAGCACAGCATTTGCCACATCAAAGATGGTCGATAAATATTTGCCAAATGAATGAATGATGAATGAACAAATGAATGACCGAACAGTGGCTTCCTCTAAATGGGGCAGGGGAAGGTGGGGGTCAGGGGAAGGAAACCTGGACTTCCCATATATCTCCTATGTGGAATTTTTGTTACAGTGAGTACTGTTTTTACTATTACAAAGAAAAATAAGAGAGCTCAGGAAAAAAAGGCACTCAGGAAAAAGGGAACTCAAAGGCCTCCCTCCTCCCAAGGCCTGTGCAGTAGTGGATCCCAGAGGACCCATGGGGTGGGTGGCCCATAGTGAGCCCACCCCCAGCAGCCGGAGACGGGGAAAACCACGGAATCCACCGTGCGGTGCTCCAGCCTACAAAGGGGGAACTGCATCGCAGCATGAAGACATTCAAGAGAGATGAGGAAAAAGGGAAATTTGTTCTAAAGTCAGTTTTGAGCCCCCTTGTGAATTATTTAAAAATGCTTTCTCAAGAGCCTTGGGAAAATATTGGCCAAGGGTTAAAAAAAAGAGACAGTCAAAAAAGTCCCGAGTGTGGTGAACTGGAAGGATTAAACATTGGGTGTGTTTAAGGAATGTCCTCCAAACCCTGCTCTGTGCCCGGCAAGGGGGCATTGAGTTGTCTAAAGAGAACTGTCAGGGTGTTGGGAAGAGAGAAAAAGGTGGCTCAGGCGAGAAAACACGTAAGACAAGGAAGCAGTGTAAGTCAGTAAAAGTTCCCACAGCTTCCGCATGCAGGGACATGGCTTTGGGGACTAAAACTCTTGCTGCTTTCTTGCCTTTGGTGTGAAAGGCTTCTGGCCTTTGGGGCGAGGGTTGTGGGTGGTTCTAGGGGTTTGTTTGGCTGAAGGCAGCAGATTGGGTCAGCCCTGCACAGGAGATGACCACAATATCCTTCTGTCTGCAATCCACGTGCCTTACTGAGGTGGGTCCAAGGACCAAGCTGCCAGAGGCCAATCCTGACTGCCACCTACTAGCAGCATGCCCATGGGGAAGCCACGCAGCAGCTCCTCTGGGCCCAGGTTCCTGATTTGAAAATGGGGACAGCAGTGGCACCCATTTCAGGGGCTGTTATAAAACTGTCAGTAATTACCATGGGTGGAAAGCTTGGATGGAGCCTGACTCGGAGCCCAGGGCTCAGCCAATGCTACCTGTCACCAGTGCCATTGCTGGTGGAAGGCCCTGGAGGGAATCCACGTGACCCCAGCCCTTTCCCCAGTGGCCAGAAGGTGTGAATAGGTCCTAACGCCGAGGCTCATGGGACACAAGCAGAAACTAGCCACTACAGGGAGGCTTCCATAGAAGGCCAAGTTTCCAGAAATTCCCTGCAGGGGGAGGCTGATGGACACACCCTCCTCAGACCATCCGGTGGCCATGTGGGTATCTTACTGTGAGTCAGGTATGGACAAGAAAGAAGGACCGAGGTGGGGGAAGAGACCCCATAGTTCATGGAGACTGGCCAAAGTCATTTGCTCAGGAATGGATACCAGCCCCATTCTGTTTCAACATCTCTATTAAGAATCCAAAGGGAAGCTGCCCCAGGGCTCCACTGACATCCATGCCAAGGGGGAGACTTTGAGTCTGTTCTCACTGGAAGATGTACAAACAAGCTCGAGGTAATGCTTTTGTATATAAATAATACAAACTGTTTAAATAAGAGGAAGAAGTCTGATGTCCCAGGAAGGCCCTGGGGGCATTGTCACATATGGCTCCCTGGGAAGATTAATCCTATTTGCTCTTTGTCCATAAACACCGAGCACGGCTAAGAGGGACATGGGAAGAGAAGCCAGCATTGGCTGGAAGCCGCAGCATGTCTGCTCTGGAATGCACACACCAGCTCTGTGCCCGTACCTTTTATCCTGAGCCAGATACAAGAAGACCTGTCAGTTAGTCTAAAACCATGGAGCACATTGTCTCAACAGGTAAGACAGAAAGGAAATGTGGAGGGGAACAAGCCGAGTTTGAATAAATTGATGAAGCCACATCGGTTCAGCAGGAGACACTGCAAAGATGCCCAAAAGGACACTGAGGAGGAACTAGAGTTTCCCACAGCACATCTCTGGCATCTGCTAGGCTCAGGGAGCTGAATGAGAAGGGGAGAAGAAAAGAGAGAAATGATGGTATCAGGAATCAAGAATTAGTTTTAAGATTAGGCAAACCTGACCTCGAGTTCTCCTACTTCTGGAGCCTGACCTGAGAGGGAGCTTCTATTCCTCTTGAGGGCAGGGATTTGTGGAATTACAACCTATATCAGGCAAAAAGTGCAGTTTTTCAGTTCTCCCTATATCCTCCTCTAGCGAGCATATGTCATATCTCCTGTACATCCTCAAGTGTGATGGGCGTCGAGGAGGACAGAAAAGCTGAGGCTGGAGGTGGACCCTGGGAGCCAAACTGGAGTGGGAGGACGATGAGGGTGGGGGATGCTAGAAGTGGGGGGAGAGGGGGAGGGAGGGATGCAGCCAGTCCCCGAGGGATGGACACCAGCCTTCACGATGTGATCATCCGGACTGAAACGCAGGAGCGAAGGTGAAGGTGAATGGACTGCAGCAAACACCACCACCCTGCAAATTCCAGAGACTTGTTATTCCTTCCCCCCACTGGCAAGCTCGGAGTCAGGGCAACACTTACAGTTCTCTGCCATTTCCCGACATTTTGAAGCCGCCGAATGGAGCCTGTGCGTAGATAGCATTGTAGCAATTGATCCTAGAGAGAGGGGGCAAGATGTTCACAGTTACCTGCAGGAGACCCCACTGGGCCATAAGCATTGCGTGGAAACCCACTTTTGGGCAGTGGGTGCAGAGCTTAGCCTAACAAATGGCCTCTTGTAAACGTTTCGATAATTAGAACACGGTGTGCTTTCAACTTCTGCCTTCTCATTCTTCCAGAAACTAAAATTTGAATCTATTTGAGTACAGACCTTTTCACTAGGGCAGAAATGGAATGAGAAGCGGAGAAGAAAAGAGATATGATGGTATAGGGGAACAAGAATTAGCTTTAAGATTAGACAAACCTGACCTTGGAGTCCTCCTACTTCATGGCTATTTGATTCTGGCTCATCCTCTCTAAACTCCAATTCAGCCATCTTGAGAATGGGGATAGCAATATGTAATCTGCAGAATACTGGTGAGGCAAGGACTATTACCCATATTTTGCAAATAAGTGTGCTCTGCTTTTGTAATCAGAATAAAAAAGAAAAGCAGAGGAGGTTAAGTCAGAGGGGCAATACCACATGGAAGTCAAGTTCATGGGTGCTGGCGCTGGAGGACCCAGCCATGTGCTAGCTGTGTGACCCTGGGCAAGTCACTCAACCTCTCTGTGCCTTGATGTCCTCATTTGTAAAGAGGAGATAATTAGGTGGTCATGAGGACTGTGCAAAGCCCTTTGCTCATAGGAGTGTTTGGCCCATAGTAGATGATTGGAAGCCGTTGGGAATTGAATCCTGACAAAAGAAATGTCCACATCTTAAGCCCTATTCCTATGGATAGGAATCCATTTGTAAATAGGACCTTTTGAAGCCACGGAAGGAAACCAAGGACATCGCCATGCAATGGAGGCAGAGATATAAGTCAAGGGATCCCAAGGATTGTGGAAAACCAGCACCAGAACATGACAGACTGGGAAAGCACAGCCTTGTCAGTTCCTTGATTTGGGACTTCCAGCCTCTAAAACTGTGAGCCAATAAGTTCCTGTTGCTGAAGCCAACCCATCATGTGGTATATGTCATAGCAGATCTAGCGAACTACGGCAGAAGCTAGCTGTTGATGGAGGCATGACGCTAGCAAGCAAGCAAATCAGGAGAACCGATGCACACACAGAATCAACTCACCAGACGGTACCAGATTCTAAAGCAGAAGCCAGTTTCAGTGCTTTGTCAAGATTCTTTGTGAACACGGCTGCTGTGAGTCCATATTCAGTGCTATTGGCTCTTTTGATCACTTCTTCAATATTTTTGAACTTCAGTATTGGCTGCACCGGTCCGAAAATCTATGATTAATTGCAATAACGGCAGTGAGAGGCATGTTCCAATGGAAAATGCATGCTCTGAGCAGGCATCGCCTTAATTTTACACCTTTTTCACACATCCAAAGCAACCGGATGCATGAAAAACAATGACTGGAGAAGGAACTCCCAAAGACCTTTTTTATTAGCATGACTGTTGGAATCTGAAGGGAAAGATTAAAATGGAATGAAAATAAAAATTAACAAAAAATGTACATAGAGTTTAACACCTCTCATTGGCATCAGGACTTCTGAGAATTCCATGCCTGTTCTGGTGCAACTCTCAGGGTAATCCACACATGTTGGGGTGCACAGAAGACACACACTTTGGAAGTTTCCACTGGAATGCTACTGTGAAGTGTATTCAGATGCTCAAATTAGAGGCTGTGTGCCCTCTTTGTGCTGTGTTCTCTATCAGCCAGACACCCTAAAATACTTCCATGATAACTACCCACAGGGAGATAAGACAATGTTGATCAATCTTTGCCATGCAGTTAAAAAAAGAAAAGAAAGGAAGAAGCTACCGTCCGACTGTACTCAGCCTGACAAAATACTTTCTGAGAGTCCTTAGGGACTTCACGTCACAAGGATGGCTGAATTGCTGGCCTTATGCCATGAGAAACCCCAAAATATGTCAAGGACAAAGTTGATAAAATCCCTGCACCACTGTGTCCTTGGCAGTGATTCACTCTTTCAGGCTTCATAAAGGGTCACATCCAGGGGCTAATTACACGGGACCTGGTTCTCATCTTAAATCAACCCTGTGCAGGAACTGGTTTCCACGTAGCTTAATGGTGGAATTGAAAGACACAGTTCATCTGCCCTCTGATGGGGAGCTCCTTGATTGCCACCTGTTCCAAGGATGACTGCGACGGAAAACTCCAGTGAGAATTCTTCCTGGGACATATTCTTTAAATGACCACGTGTCATCTAAACTTGGTTTGAGGGGTGTTACGGCTTGAATTGTGTCCCCCCCCCAAAAAAAATGATATGCTGATGCCCTAATTCCCAGTCCTGTGAATGCAACTTTATTTGGCACCAGTTTGTAAGATGAGGACAAATTGGATTAGGTGGGCCCTGGTCCAATATGACTAGTGTCCTTGTAAGAGGGACACTTGGATGGAGACAGACACAGGGGAGAGGGTCATGTGATGACAGAGGCCCTGAGTGGAGCACTGTATCTATAGGAAATGCCAAGAACTTCCAGCAACCACTGGAAGAGAGGAAGAGGCAAGGAAGGCTTTTCCTATACAGGCTTCAGCGGTTGCATGGCCCTGCTGACACCCTGATTTCCGACTTCTGGCGTCAGAACTCAGGAACAATCAGTTTTTGTTGTTTTAAGCCACCCAGTTGGTGGCTCAGCAGCCTGACACTGAGATGGGGGACTGAAAGCAGCTCTGAGCCCCTATCCATGGCTCTCTTCCTGGCAAGCCCCACAGGTGAAAACAGCCCTTCACGCAGGCTACATGACTCCCTGGGTTAAAGGACAGAAGACGGCTGAGCAAGCAGCATGTGGAAATGAGCGCTCTGACAAGCTCTGTACCTGCTATACCATCTCCGGGTCTGCCAGGGGCGGGAGGTGGGAACGCAAGACAGCTTCCCTAAGGACCCCAAAGGAGAGGGAAAAGGCGTAAGACAAAGGACTTCAGAGACCCTGGACTCTTGAGAAGAACTCCTGGGTGGGAAAGCCTGGCCCACCAAGCTCAGGACACAGCCCTCCATGGCTGGGAACTTCTGTCGGGGCGCCCCACCTACCTCCTCTTTGGCAATCCGCATGCCATCTGTCACTTCAGAGAAGACGGTAGGTTTGATGAAGAGCCCCCTGTCTTCCATGGCCGAACCCCCACATTCCAGCTTGGCTCCCTCTTTCTTCCCACTCTCGATCAGATCGAGGATTTTGTTGAACTGCTTCTGATCAATCTGAGAAACAAAACCAGGACGTCGAGCCAGGCTCCCTTCTGGACAGTGGCTGCCCTTTTCTATTTTCAGAGGCCTTCAAAATGGTCAAATATCTTTGCCAAGTCCCAATTCAGATAATGAATGTTTGTTGGCTGCACAGATTCCTCCAGTGCACAGGGCTAGGCTCTTTGGCACAGGGGAGGGATGGAGGATAGGATATCCTTATCCGCTTTAGGCCTGTGGTTTACTCATACCTCTGACCCCCCACCATGGGGAGTCAGTCTGGGAGTGAAATGACATCTGAATCGTTCATATCCTTTGCTTCCCCGACTCGTGCATCCTGCTGGGGTTGCCAGATTTAGCAAATAAAAATGCAGGACGCCCATTAGATTTGAATTTCAGGTAAACAACAAATGATATTTTAAGATAATCATACCCTACATATCCATGTAACATTCAGGATATAAGGATGCTAAAAACTTATACATTGATTGTCTGAAATTCATCTTTTCCAGTATTTCACCCTGCTTTCCCGGCACCATGGATTAGGGTAACCCACAACTAGACATCTCTGTTCATGGTGCACAGGAAAAGTGAGAAGGAAAGCTGAGTACATTACTCAGGACCCCCAGGAAAGAGAGTGGAGTGAGCTTCAAGGAAGGGGCAGGCTGATGGGTGGCAAACCAGCTCATCAGAAAGACTCCACCTTTGCTACCTTGACTAAGGGTCTCCCTGGCTGGAGTTTGCCCAGCACCCCCAGCCTAACCCTTGCTTATTGACAGGGGAGCTAACCAGGTGTCAAAAGGGTGCCTATTTGGGAGATGGAGCTCAAGGGGGAAGGTGCTCTTTCTGCCCCCCACCCCTCTGGCCCTCCTTCCTGAAATCCATGGAAGCCCCATTCTTTTTCATGACAGCTGCCCTCTCCCCTATGGCTGGGAGACACAGAATTCTGTTAAGTGTATTATAAATGAGGCTCAAGATAGACAAACTAGTTTTCATCAAAATAATGTTAAAGGGGAAAACAAACAAACGAATAAACAAAAACAAGGAAAACTCAACAGTACAGATGACAAGTTCTGGAAGTCATCAACATAGCAATGTCAGACATCCCCTGAAAAAAAGCCTCCCCAGAGATTCAGCGAATAAAAGGACTTTCTTAGGACTCTGGAGGACAGCAGAGACTGGAGAAGGACTCCACAAACGCTGACTCAAGGAAAAAGAAAAATATCAGATAGGAAACTTCTGTCTCAGACTTGCTGATCTTCTTCCCACCCCCTCACCACGGCTCGCACAGCTCAGAAGCTGCTCAGAGGCAGCAGCCCAGATCCCTCCCACCCCCACCAGGGACACAGACTATAAAGCCACACACAACAGTGAGTGAGAACCCCTCGCATATCCAGCACAGGGACCCAAGTCTACAGAGACCCAGGGCAGAACGCAAGCCCCTGAGGAGTGCTGCAAAAAGTGCCCCTGGGGAAGGGGCGGGGGTGGGGGTGGCACTACAGCTGGCAAGAGAAGCACTCCCACAATCCAGTAACAGAGGCCTGGACCTCCTAAATGAAAATGGGCTTTTCTGGGGTGACCATCTTTCTCGATGGACCCCATCTGGCTCCCTTGGGTGGGATACCCTAATGGGGAAGAAACCACCGAAAAGCCTCACAGAGCAGAACAAAATGGGATGGGGGTTAAACTGGACTGCTGTAAGACAGAAGGGTCCCAGAACTGAAAAGCGTAAGGAAAACAGGGCACTGAGTGAAGGAGAGAATTTAAACAAATCATAGGAATTGGGAAGAAAATTCTGTACAAAACCAAACATAACAGATCGAGATTCCCAGAGAAGGAAAAGAGGAAAGGGAGCTTTCTCCTGAAGGAGAAATAATTACCTAGAAAGTGTAATTTTAAAAAGTGTACCATATATCCAGGGTAAGAATCAGATGTACAAGAGCTAAGAAAATCTGTTCAGTTAACCTCGGGCTAGTCTAAATGTATAGCACAAACTGGACCAAGTGTCAAAGAAGAGCCTTACTACAAAGACAATCAACAATAAAGGGAGAAACTGACCTTCAGATTTAACTTGTCAACATAATAAGATGCCTAGATATCAACAAGCCATAATAAAGAACAGGAAGATATGGTCCAGTCAGGGAACAAATGAAAACTTCAGCGGAGACACAGGACTTGGAACTAATAAAAAATGTTCAAAAAAGTCTCCTAAATAAATTCAAGGAGATGAGGAAAATACGCATAAAGAGATAAAGGATATTAAGAAGAAAATGTGTGAGTATAAAGAAGAATTTGAAAGTATTAAAAGAACATATCAGGAATCATGGGGACAAAAGACACAATAGTAGAGATTAAAAATACACTGGGGCATGCAGCAGCAGATCTGTATAGGTGAAAGAATCAGTGAGCCAGAACACAGGACAACTGAAGTCACACAGTCAGAAGAACAAATAGAGAAAAGAAGAGAAAAACTGAACAGTGTCTCAGGGATTTGAGTGACAGCAAAAAGCACGCAAACATAGGTGTCATGGGTGTCCCCAGAGGATATAATGAGGGAAAACTTCCTGACCCTTACAAAAGACATAAACATCCAAATGAAACAAGTCCAATGAATCCCAAATAGAATAATTTCAAATAGGTTCCAAAAGGCATATAATTACCTGAATGTCAAATCATGAAGAGAAGCAAAAACAAAACAAAACAACCCAGCAGTGCATGTGGATGGCTGTCCTCAAGGAGCAGGCTGGCTTCTGAGGAAGGGGAGGGCACAAACCCATGCATGGCCCACTCCCAGGCATCTCAGGAAACACGGATCCAGTTTAAAAATGCAGCTTTGGATCAATACCTCACACCTTATACCTGGGTAAATTCCAAGTGGATCAAAGCTCTAACTGTGAAACATGAAACGAGGAAAGTTTCAGGTTTTCTCATGTTGAAAAATTCCTATGCAAACTTGGGACAGCTGCTGGCCTTTTTCAGGACACAAACATCCAGAAGCCAACAAGGAAAAAAGAAAATATTGATTAACATTTTATTAGGCAAAAAAATAATAAGCAAAGTCAAAGGGCAAAACAACAAACTGGGAAAAATCATTGACAAGTCCTATCGTAGAAATGAAGTTAAAATCTCCAGTATGTGAAGAGTTTCTAGAATTGACAAGAATTTTCCTTGTAAAAAGGAAAATATGCAAAGATTGAAAGGTTGAAAGAAAAGAAAATATAAATGGCTTTTGACCAGATGATAAGATGTTCCACCTTACTCATTACATGCATATTAAAACTTAACAAGGTACTATTTGTAACAATCAGATGGGCAAACCTCCAAGAGTTTGACAACATATTCTATTGGTAAGACTGGAGAAACAGATAAACCTGGACACTGCTGGTTGGACCGGACATTGGTTCATGCTATGAGGAAGGAAATTTGGCAAGGCTTACAGAAATTCTGAACGTGTCCCCACTTGGCAATCCCACTTTGGGAAGTCTGTCCTATTCGTTTCCTCACATGTGCATGAGATGACATATTCACTGTGGCACTGTGTAACATAGAACACACCCACATGCTCATCGGATGATTGTGTGAGTCAATTATGGTGGATGCATACAGTGGATTTCTTGGCACACGTGACAAAGCATGAAGATGGCTCCTAGGGACTGCATGGAAAGTTCTTCAAGTTTCTCGTTAAGGGACAAAAGCAAGGTGCAATATGGTCTAGTAATCATGGCACCTTCTGCATAAAAATAATGGGGGGAATAAGAATGCATATTCATATTTGCTTGTACATGTATATATATGCATGAAGAAACCTCAGAGAGGCACACAGAAACTAACAACATCGGCTACCTATGGAGTTAGAATAAAAATTGGCAATATGGGCAGAGGGGTGGAGGATGGGAGAGAGCCTTTTCACTTCTTTTACACATTATGTGTTTTGATCCACCTGTATGTACTTCCACTCAAAAAAGTAATTAAAACAATTGTAACAGGTCCAATAATATCTCAAAACTCTCTTAACTTTTCTCTGGGTGAACCAAGTCATGGATTAAAAGTTCCAGGTGTTGTTGAGCCTCTCTTCTCCTCTTGGGAGGAGGCCAGAGCTCAAGGGGCATCACCAAACTACAGGGTACATGCCCTGAGAGGTTGCCAGTCACATTCCCCCTGTAAGTCCGAGCTGTACCATCCATCCTTCCTTCAGGCTGCTGGGTCCCGGGTGAAAAACCTGCACATCCAAACGTAACTCTCCCTAGTGAGTCCGTATGAGCATATTGTTTAAATTCAATAATTCCCTCGTTACATTTCAGGGGGTGCCTTATGGTGCAGGAAGGAGAACCTGCCAGGAAGTGAGATGATGGGGCAGGGCATGGCACCAGCAACAGAGAAATATGGCCTCCTAAGGACTGGGCCCAAAGGCTGGACTTAGCTCTGACGGCGAGGGCGCCAGATCCTGCAGCAGCCAGCCAGGTGGCTCGCAGAATGTTTATGTGCCTCGTTGCTGAGTTGCCAAATAAACCTGAACAATTTTGGAGCGCTCGAGCGCAGCTCGTCTCCAGTGGACACCAATCTAGGTCAGTTAGCTGTTTTACAGGCATGAGGCAGACGGGACTATTTAGACAGCTGTGAGTCCTCCCAGAGTAAAATCTTATTACCATAGATGAAAAAGCACTTGGAGGAGGGGAAAACATCCGACAGTGTCCTAAAATAATATTCTGAGGTTAGATGGCTTAAGTGAGCTTTCTAATGGACTTTTAGCAGCGGCATCAAAAGCACTGATGAAATCAACACCCATTCCGTTTGGATCTGCTCGTCTGGCAGGGATGTGGATCTCTGGCTTCAAAATTCGAGACCGGATCCTTGGAAACAGATTTACAAATAATGAGGGTGCAAAAAGGTTTCCTTAACATAGGGGCAGCTCGCATATTTCCCACTGACGCTGGACTGGCCTTAAATCACAGTGGCTATGATAATGACTTGTGGTCGTGTTTGCATTCCGATCTGAAATTCAACCATGGCTATTAGCTTGACAACCTTCCAGCCAGCGGGTGCTGGGTTTGCAGCCGAGCCAGACAGGCAGCAACTGGGGATGAGGAAATGATGATGATGCTTGTGCACCAGAGTCACGTGGCAGCAGAGCCGGAGAGCATGTGGGCCGGAGTCCTAAGTCGTTCCCACGTGGTCCTCTACCATCCCCAGCCAGACCATACCCACAGGATGGCTAAGCCAGACCTGACAGATGTGGACTCAAGTCATGCACATTCATTCACTGCTACCTAGATCAGGAAGCCTCTGTCATTGACATGTTCCCACCCCTTTAAAAAAATAAAAACTACGAAACTGAGCCTTAAGAAGATCTTGTGACTCGTGCAAAGTCACGGGGAACAAAGTGGCAGAACTTGGATTTGAACTTAGATCTGTAGCTTCTCACGTAAACACGCAGGAGAGCTGTGGCAGGTTAAGTGGCAAGCTCCGTGCAAGGACTCTCAGACATGGGACCTGTCACTTCACCGCTGGGGTAGAACTTGGGCTAAAAAAGCAAAGTGGGTCGCTGCCGAGCTCCTTTTCAATAATGTATGGGTTGGTGAGGCTGCCCTCTTTTAAATATTTATCCATCCGCTGCACTTCATAATTAGTAAGAAAGCGATACAGCATGTGCCTTTTTAAAGAGGCTATTAAACCTCATGGTTATGACCATTTTCATCCTGTCTTGGGCATCTCAAACCAGGCCTCCAGGGACACGTGCCTACTGCCTGGAGATTCCCCTCACCCCCACCCCCACCCCCTCACCCTCTGCACCAGGCTTCTCTAGTTTTGGAGAGCTGCTTTGCCCACGTGGGTTTGAAGAGACACCCCCCTGTCCCCAGGCACTGGCCACGCCTGCTCTCTGCTGCCCCTCAGCTGTGCAGGGAGCAGCTCACGGGGACTATGGCTTTTTCAGGGAGATGGTCCAGGTGAGAGGCCTTTACCTGAGACCCTTGCTTGGGGCTGGGGG
>PVIY010045578.1:0-18994 GCA_004026745.1 Myrmecophaga tridactyla | reverse complement strand
GCAGTTCCCTCCAGCCTCTCCATTACATCTTGAATAACAAGGTGATAGCTACTTAATGCGTAAGAATAACCTCCAGGATAACCTCTCGACTCTGTTTGGAATCTCTCAAGCCTTTGATACTTTGTCCCACTTCAATCTTCTCCCTTTTGGTCGAGAAGGTTTTCTCAATCCCTTGATGCTGGGTCTCAGCTCATTCTAGGATTTCTGTCCCAATTGCCAGGAAGGCCCACACCCCTGGGAGTCATGTCCCACATAGACAGTGGGAGGGTGGTGAGTTTGCTTGTTGTGTTGGCTGGAGAGAGAGGCCACATCTGAGCAACAAAAGAGGCTCTCTTAGGAGTGACACTTAGGCCTAATTTTAAGTAGGCTTGACCTGTCCTTTGTGGGGTTAAGTTTCATATGAACAAACCCCAAGGCTCAGCCCACAGCCTTGGTTGTCCACACTGCTTGTGAGAATATCAAGAATTCAACTTGGGGAAGTTGAACTCTCCCCCTCTCACCATTCCCCGAAGGAGACTTTGCAAATACTTTTCCACTCACTGATCAAATCACTCTGGGATTCATAGGGGCATCACTCTGGACAAAACAACAAAATCTCATGTCCTACCCAAGGTTCCATGTACTTATGGTGTTCAATTAAGCTGTCTACATAAGTTATATTAGGAAATGCACTTGTCAAAATATAAGTTTTGTCTATACTTCACGAACAATTTCTGTTAACTTGTTTTTATTCCTATTGATACTTCTGTTGTAACCACTGTTATTTATTTTTTTTTGGTGTGTGATATTTTTTATTGTATTTCTCAGCTTTATAATTTCTGTTTTATACTTTTATTTGAGTATCCACATGTGTCCTGACATTCCCCCTATGCTGACTCATTTCAATCTTTTCTTGTAGAATCTCTGACATATTTTTTAACAGTAATTTTTAATTCTGTTAATTACAGCACTGTGTCACTTTGGATTTGCTTATGTTTACTGTATATAACTTAGTATGATTTAAATTTTCCTGTTATTTTGTAGGTCTATTATGTTTAATTGCAAACTGGAAATTTTGAATCAGACATTGTAAGGAAAACCTAGATTCCCTTATGTTCCTCTAAAAGTATTGAATTTGTTTTATAAAGTAGATATATCTGCTGCAAGATAATCTTAATGTTATGGATGATTATTTTGAGGAACTAATGTGCGTGCTGCCCTGAGGTGAGGAAAATTACCCTCATTTCTATTGTGTGGCCCTTCTGAAGTTTTAATCAATATTCTAAGGTGTTTACCAAGTCTCTTTAACTTGGAATGACTAGAAACTCAAACTCTGTAACCTAGTACCAGGCAGCTGCTGAACACTCTGCTAAGAATTTTTATGGTCTTCCAACTGTAATATTTCCCTGGGTTTTTCAGAGTCTGTCCCTGCAGGATTGCATTCAGGTATTCATCCAAGGATGTGTGGTTGTGCTTATATGCAAATTCTGGGACCCCCGTCTTTGTGGCTCCCTATTTTCCAGATATACTCCATGAAAATATGATTGCCTTCAGGGAAAAAGTGGATGAGTTTGGATATCACCCATCGTATTTATCTCCTCTTAAAGATCATAGTCCCAGGTTCTGCTGCTTTGGTCCCTCTCTGGTGCTTTCAAACAGCTAAGGGTTTATTTTGTTGTTGCTGTGGTTCATGTTTTAATTTTTTGGTCTTGAGTATGTCATTGTTACAATTAAAGTGATTCTATCACATCTGTAAGCTGGGACCCCAAATGATTTTTTACTCATGCCACTATTCAGTTTTTGGCAAACATGTTAAAACCCTGGAACAGTCTCTGCCTCAAGAAAGATTAACAGTTTACATAGGGGGAGGGAAGATGGTGCATTTTTGCTAAAAAAACATGTTTACTTCCTGTATTTTGTTTTCTTGAAGATTGTCACCACTTCTACTTTTGATAGCAAAAACAAGAACAGAGAATGTATATCCCTGTGAAAATACCTGGGGAAATGGCAAAACTTCAGAGAGGATCCACTCCTCAGAGGAGATGTCAGTGTAGATCAAAATAAAATAGAGATTAAAGGACATTTTTTTTTCTCCTAGGCTTTCTGTAAATCTAACTTCATTCAAGTGTGCCTCTAGCATACTGCAGATGGAAGCTCAAGTGATGGCTGAGATTGAATTTCAGACAGTTCTGTAGAATGGGAATTTAGGATCAATTTTTATTTTTTTTAACTTTTTCTTTTTTAAACAATTTTATTTTCATGTCATACAATCCAACCTAAGTAAACAGACATGCCATCACCACCATAATCTACATGAAGACATTTCTTTTTCTTCCACAAAGAATCCATATCCCTCCTTCATGTCCCCCACTGATGATGTTTGGCATAATACTTTTGTTATATTCAGTGGAAGCATATTATAATTGTACTGTTGACTATAGATCCAAACTTGCGTTGATTGTATTTTTTCTTATATACATATTTTCAACCCCTTGCAATGTTGACATTAATTTGTTTTCCCTCATGCAAAAAAAAAATTTATTTGTACATTTAATCACCATCATGGTCCATTCTGGGCATTTATCATCTGTGTTTATCTTCTGTCTTTCCTTCTGGTTTCATACATGCCCCCAGACCTTCTCACTCATCCATTCTCACATTCAGCTTCATTCATTGCACTTATATTATTGTGCTACAATCAGGTGCTATCCATTTCTGAATTTTTTAAATCAGTCATGTTGCACAATCTGTATTACTTCAGCACCAAATGCCCTATCTTTACCCTGTTTCTATCTCCTGAGAACCTATGTTCTTAAAACTTTTACTCTCAAAGTTCACTCATTAATATTAGTTCATATTTAGTGAGACCATACAGCATTTGTCCTTTTGTTTCTGGCTAATTTCAATCAGCATAATATCTTCAAGGTCCATCCATGTTGTTACATGCTTCATGACCTTATTCTGTCTTACACTGTGTAATATTCCATCATATGGAAACAACCACAACTTGTTTAATCACTCATCTGTTGATGGGCATTTTGGCTGTTTCTCTCTCATGATAATAGCAAATAATGCCGCTATAAACATTGGTATGCAAATGCCATTTGTGTCCCTGCCTTCAGTTCCTCTGAAAATGTACTTAGTGATGGGATTGCTGGATCATATGGCAATTCTATACTTAGCTTCCTGAAGAATCACCAAACTGCCTTCCAGAGTGGTGGAACCATTTTACATTCCCACCAACAGTGGATAAGTATGTCTCTTTCTCCACATCCTCTCTAGCACTTGCTGTTTTCTGATAATGGCCATTCTAGTGGGTGTGAGATGATATCTCACCATAATCATGCCTTTTGTCTATTTTTTTGCCATATTCATGCCTTTTGCCTATTTTTTAACTGAGTTTTTTGTCCCTTTGTTGTTGAGTTGTAGAATCTCTTTATATATTCTGAAAACTAAACCCTTACCTAATATGTTATTTCCAAATATTGTCTCCCATTGCATAGGCTGCCTTTTTACTTTCCTGACAATGTTACTTGACATACAATAGTTTAATTTTGAAGAAATCCCATTTATCTATTTTTTTTCCAACTTAGCATCAATTTTAATTATTTTAAGTTAGATAAATAAAGTAATGTATGCAGATCTTAGATTCTGAATTGAGATTTGTAATTGATAAATTTTCTGGAAGGGCTGATCTATAAGCCTTTCAAAGTATCTTAGTCTAAATAAACTAAATTAGTTGGATGAGAGCAAAGTTATGTTGTTGTTAGTTTTAAATGTATATATATTTGTTTGTTTTGAACTAGCAAAATTATACAGATAAAACCAGAAGCAAGAAAAGAGAATAAACTAGATAAGAAGGAAAGAAAACTATTTTGATGAGAAAAAATAGACAAAAGCCTTAGTTTATATTTTATATTCCTAGACATAGTTAGGGAATGAGTAGAGAGGAGGGGAAAAAAGGCAAACATCTTTAACTTAAAATATTTAATACAGTCAATCTGAAACATGAATGCAGACAATATGTAATTAAATAGTGCAATATAAAGTACATAGCTTGAAGAACTACATATCAAGAACATAAATGCCCTCACATCAATTTCAAAGCATTAAGTACATTAAATACAAACAGAGCAAAAGAAGAAAAGTAAGAACGGTGTTTTAGTAGTCCAGCTTCAATTTAGGAGTAATTGATCCTTTAAAAAATCAATCCAAATCTGCCATTTATGAGACTTCTTAGAATATGTATCTTGGCAAAGATTTGGTCATATTAATTTATCTCCCATTCCTTGAAAAATGCTTTTGAAAATCCTGCAGTTATAAATGGGGTTGACATTGGACAGATTATGTCAGAGGACAGTTGCCTGGACTACTCCAAAGTAGCACATAAGAGCTACTTTAATGACCTTGACCTTGAGAACTGAAACATAAGTCAATTAACCATTTCATGTGGAAAAAAAAAAGGTTGAAAGAGCTTGGCAAGTAAATTTCTCCTGTTAAGTGCTTTCTTTTATGTTGAAATGTAATTTGATGAAAAAACAGAGAGAAAAGTAAATGAACAAGCTACCTCTTGTGTCTCTATGTCTCATAAGATTTGATTAATCTATAGCTGGCACCCAGATGGTCTATCAAAGAAGCTGAAGCTTGAGTATACATTTCATAGTATTTTATGGAGAGATTCAAAATGATTATGTATTTGTTAAATTAATCTCACTTTATAATCTACTAGAAAACATGTACAGAATTTTGGAGGCTTTTCTTATAATTGTGACTTACAACAAATTAATCATGTGACCTTAAACAAATCATTCAACAATACTTATTGAACACTTACTATAAGCCAGTTATTCTGTCAAGTAAAGTTACTAATGAAACAGGGCACCATGTAACAGAAGATAATCATGGTTTCATAATTAGAACAGAAGATATTGAAATGAAGAGAACATAAAGAACTGAATATTTATTGGGGAACTAAGCAGTAAGCCACAGAAGAAGTCAAATGGGTGGTCATACGTTGCCAGTCTTAAATAAAAAAAGCAGGATCAGAAATTCCAGGTAGAAAATCAAGGGTCTGGGAGTCATGAATATGCAGAAAAAAATGTCTTAGAAAATTCTTTTGGACAGATGTCATTGCCCTTAGCATGGCAGGTTTCTCTGTGCTTGGTGTGGTATCACATATGAGAGGATCTATCACACGAGAAGATTCTGGAGCTGAGAGCACAGGTTAGTGGAAATGTACATATGGGAAACAGCTGCAGTGCATTGACCTGAATGCTAAAAGAGAAAAGCCAACCTGCAGTGAGAACAGAAATAAGGAAAAAGTAATTCTGTCTTAAATGCTAAGAGAAAATACAGCATCTAAGCTAGCTTCTGCATAAAGAGTGTGTTGAAAAACAGGGAAAAGTTAAAGAGCAAGGCCTTTTCTAAGAGCCTCATCTGTAATGAAATTCCTATCTAATAAACAGACACTTGGATAATAAGTTCAGACTGTCTGTGAAGCAACTTGTATGCATTAACAGGACCTAGGTTTATACTGCCCTGATGCCTCAGAGGGATATTTCTGATTGGAGTTTTGAAATTCCTCCTCGGTGTGATATTTTCCTTTCATGCAAAATTCACGCATAAACATAGGCAAATCCACTAAACTGGTGGTGGGACGATAATGATCTTCCTTGTCCTGGAATCTAGCAGGCTCATTGGGGGAAAGGTACTGCAAAATGAACTGAGGCATAGATAAGAGTCATTCCATCATAGTATCAGTATATTTTAATTACTAGCAGACAATTGGCACCACTGACTCAGCTGACACACAGCTCCATGATGCTGGAGAAGTGCAGAATCTGATCTGGCATAGCCTGGTAGTTTCATAATCTAATGTTCTACCGTATACTTATTTTTCTTCATCTTCAGCTCTCTGTGGACAACTTTATCGATTCTGTGAGAACAAACACAGTCCTTGCTTTTCAAATTTTCATTTGAGACTCATTCTGCCTTTGTATTTAATAGTCAAATATTTGTATTTTCTGTTTCTGTAGTGGTTGACTCAGGACTTTCTCATCTGTTACATATATCTGCTCTTGACTGTACCAAAAATGTTATCATAAATAAATGAAATCCCTTTGAAACACATATAATCCATTACATAAATGAAATTATTATTTAAATGACTATGTTTTATATATACTCAGCTTAAATAATGCTTGAAAAATAAGAATAATTATGAAGTTTCTATCCATGGTGTATCTAATTTATCAATTGTCAGTATTTTACTGTTAATAAAGGGGGATTTTTTTAGCATAGCGCCATAATATAAACTCTGTTTCCATATAGGGTAATATCTAACATCTCTTGAATCCCCCCAGGTACTCTGAGAAGGAGAAATAGCATACTAAATATAAAAATAGAAAGTTGTAGGGAGAAGCAAACATTTAAGGAAACACACAGATAAGCAGCCAATGTTTTTCTGAACACATTATGAAAATGAGTTGAAAAATCCTCCAGGTGTGGAAAAAAATGGTTATAATTAGCATGGGAGAGTAGAGAGTACAGTTGAGAATTAGCAATTATTTTGTTCCATCAATGATCCAGGCACTGTGCTAAATATCATAAATTCAATTCTTCTCTTATTTTTACCATAGAGATATTATCCATTGAAACCAAAGAGATTAAATACTTTACTTAAGTGCACATAGCTTGTGATTCATTGAGCTAATTTATCCAGCAATATGTTTTTACTAACCACACTCAACTTCGCTGCCAAGAAAGACGATTTGGCAGAGAAATGGTGAGGGCACAGCAGAATGTCAAGAGAACCATAATGAAGAGGAATACAAATCATTCTATGGCAGAAACTAATCTTAGTTTACATATTGTAAAAGGAGGAAATGATTAGGGAATGATGGAACCCAGCTACAGAGTTTCAATTGTTTATTTTATATTTTATGAGTAGGTTAATTATTCAGTAAAATCTGCATAGTTTTTCCTCCTTATTAAACTTTTAAAGATCGAATTTTGAGGTGAATAAATAGCTAGACAACCAGGAATAATGGAGTTCACCTAACAAAATTATGTTGCTGTTCACAATGGGAAACATCAAATAAGTAGCTTTTTGAACACAATAGTGCCTTAATAAGTATTTTTCCCGTTCAATGTCTGTTCCTTTCCACACATTTACAAACTTTGTAAATGTTTTTCTTTCCCCAAAGTTCTTTGGTAAGTAGATATTAAAAAGTAGAAAATATATCCCCATAATAATAAAGCTATTAAGAATATCTATGTCATCAAACTGCTTGTAAAAATACTTCTTAATTTGAAATGCTGTCATAAAACATACTAGAAAACAACTCTCTTGCGATACTACTGATTAGACAAAACAGATAAGCAATAAAATATAATAAGAACACATCTTAAATTTATTGTGATACCTGATGCATAATGATTAGGAGACCTCAATCAGAAGAAAATAAAAAGGTGGAAGAAAGTGTTATTACATTTTCTGAAGGAAACTTGTGGATATTTTCAAGGGATTTAGAGAGTATTCTCACTTCCTTTTCTTGATACAGGTTGGAAAATCTGAAAAACAATCTCTTCATTTTATGCTGCATGGTTGTAGATTTGAACGTACAAGACATTCATGGAATTTCAACAGATTTATTTGACCATTAGCTTCTGGAGTGACTGAGGTTATCTAGTGATCCATGCTGCTGCACTCAGAATAGACTAATGTTCAATAACCAAGGCAGAATAGAAACTGGTTGAGCAAATTTTCTTATATTCTGTAATGAGGTGAGAGTTTTCCTATGCTAGAAATTTTCTTGGCATCAGCTCCAAAATCATTACTAATTAGAATAATAAGTCAACTGTGGAAAGGGAAATCGATGAAACAGTAATATTTAAAGTTTGGATTTTACTATATAAAAAAATTGAGATAATAGGACTAAATTGTCTTTTTATCTCTCAGGTTGTAATAATAACCTATTTCAGTGATCAGACACTGAATATCAACAAAACACCTTCAGATTAGACACTCACAGATGCTTTTATTTCTACAGCCTGAGAGAGAAAATTCCAAAGGATGCTATGTAGAGATTTGGGGGCAAAGCACCTTTCAGTAAGCCATATCAGAATCTCTTTGAATTGAGGGAAATGTTTGATTTTTTTTTTTTCACAACTCAAAGTAGACCCCATAAAGGGCTGGATGTAGCGGGAGATTACTAACTTTCTCTTCTTCCCCTCTCACTGCTTTTCTGTAGACTGAGGCAAAGATTTCACTCTGAAGGGTCACGACTCATCAAAACTGTCCAGTATCTATTAGAGAGGGAAAGAATCCCCTATATATGCTGGGACTCCTTTACATGATTTTGCTATCCTTGTTTCTTTTTAAACACACGGACCCATTTCTGCTTTGATTAGTGTTAGCATAACTTTTTCCCCCATTAAGAAAACTTCATTATGCATAAATTAAAAAAAAAACAATATTACAATAAATCTCCACGTATCCAACTCACCGCTTCAATAATAATCAACATTTTCCTGATCTCATTTCATCTATTATTCTCTTTTTCTTCTAAAATGCTTTTTAATGGATAAGTGGGTTAATTTATTTCTTGTCTCTTTCTTATGCAATTTTATTGAGATATATTCACATGCCATATAATCATCCAAAGTACACAATCACTGGCTCACAGTAGCATCATATACATGTGCATTCATCACCACAGAAAGTTTTAGAACATTTTCATTACTCAAAAAAATAATAAAAATTAAAACAAAAATAAAAAGAATACCCAAAATATCTCATACCCATTATTCCCCCCTATCATTTGTTTAATATTTTGTCTTTATTTTTACTCTTCTGTTCATACAGTGAATAAAGGGAGTGTGAGTCACAAGGTTTTCACATCACATGGTCACACTGTAAAATAATATAGTTATAATCACCTTCAAGAATTCCGGCTACTGGATTACAGTTCAACAGTTTCAGATATTTCCTTCTAGCTATTATAATTCACTAGTAAATAAAAAGAAATATCTACATAATGCATAAGAATAATCTCCAGAATGACCCCTTGACTCTTTGAAATCTCTTAGCCATAGAAGTTTATTTTGTTTCTTTTTTCCCCTTTTGGTCAAGAAGGCTTTCTTAATCCCAAGATGCCAGGGCCAGATTCATCCCTGGGAGTCAGGCCCCACGTTGCCAGGAAGGTTTACACCCCCGGGAGTCAGGTACCACATAAGGAGGAGAGTACTGAGTTTATTTGCAGAGCTGTCTTGCAGAGATAGGTTACATCTGAGCAACAAAAGAGGTTATCTGAGGTGACCTATAGGCATAATTGTAAGTAGGCTTAGCTTCTCCTTTGCAAGAAAAAATTTCATAAGATCACGGCCCAAGATTGAGGGCTTGGTTCATTGAATTGGTAGTTCCTAATGCTAGTGAGAATATCAACTTGGGGAAGTTTAATATTTTCGCATTTTTCCCTCAGTCCCTCAAGGCAACTTGGCAAATACTTTTTTAATTTTCTGTCCAATTACTATGAGATGTGTCAGGGTTTTATATTAATCTGTACAAAATAACAAAATCTCATTCCTATTCTAGTTTCTATGTAATTACATTGTGTGAATAAACTGACCATACAGGTTAAAATAGATAATGTGCTACCCAAAGTATAAAATTTGTGTGAAATAAACATCTCTTCCTTTGGTCTTACACAGAAATTGAAGTTTTAAAACACAGTCAATATCATCCTTTACCCTGTATTCTGATTTACCTGAGTCTTAACCAGATCAGCTTCATTCATATCTTTAATTGAAGTCTGATCTCTTTTTCAGCTTCTTTAACAGTTTCAGGATTAGGTAATGCTGATCTTCATATCTGCAGAACTCAATCTTTGAGTCTCATGTATCACACAGATACTCAAAGTTCCAAGGTTATACACAAACAGCTCATAATCTCAGAATTCAGAAATCATTGTTAAAACTCAGGAATAGATATGACTGCTATAAGAGCATATGATCTAGGACCTTCACAATAAGACTTATTGAGCATTGTAAAACCCTTACTCATCAATTGCCCAGTCTTTGCCCACATTCTATCTCCTCATAGCCTATGCTATCAAATTTAACTCTCAGAGTTTTCACATTATAATTGGTTCATATTAGTGAGGCATTACAATATTTGTATTTTCATTCCTGGTTATTTCATTCAACTTAATGTCCTCCAGGGTCATTCATCTGAGTTGCAGGTCTCTCAAAACTTCATTCCTTCTTGCAGCTGGTCAGTATTCCTTTGTGGCATACAGCAAAGTTTGCACTTCCATTCATCAGTTGATGTATCCTTAGACTACCTTCATCCATTGCAAATGAGGAATACTGCCACCATAAATACAGGTGTGCTAAGTCCATTCATGTCCCTGCCTTCAGTTCTTCCAAGTACATAACTAATAACAGGGTTGCAGTATCATATCCAGTCCTATACATGGCCTATGGAACCACCACACAGAGAGGCTTCACCATTCTACTTCCCTACAACAGTGAATAGGTATATCTGTCTCTTTTCTGCAGCACTTGTATTTTTCTGTTTATTTTTCAAGCAGTTTTATTCACAGACCACACAATCCTACCTAAGTAACAGTCAATGGCTCCTGTTTTAATCCCATAGTTATGCATTCACCACAACAATATATATGAGGGTATTTCCATTCTTCTGCAAAAAAGAAGAGGAGAAAATGAAGAAAAAATAAAAAGGAGAAACAACAACACTAAGAATATCATACCCCTCCCTTATATCCTGTTCTTATAGACATTTAGCTTTGGCATACTGCCTTTACTACAATTAATGGAAGTCTATTACACTGTTACTGTTAATTATAGATCTAGTTTGCATTTATTATATTTTTTTCCATATATCCTCCCATTTTCAGTAACCTGCAATGTTGGCATTTATTTAATCTCACTCATGTAAAAGCTTTCTTATATTTGTACATTTAATCACCATCATTGTTCACTCTAGGTTTTGCTAAGTTATACAGTCCAAGTTTATCCTCCATCTTTCTTTCTGGTGTCATTCATGCTCTTGGCCTTCCTCTTTCAACCATACTCACACTCAGTTTTATTCAGTATACTTACAAAATTGTGCTACCATCAGATAATATTGTGCTGTCCCTTTCTGGGTCTTTACATCAATCTCTTGAACATACTGTACTCCTTCAGCATCAATGACCAATCTCTACCCTCATTCTATTCTCTAATTTTACCCTTGCTTATAGTCTTCATTTTTATACTCTTCTCCAAATATTTCTCTCCTGTCCTTTTCTATGTGCCTATAATGCTCCCTTTAGTATTTCTTGTAGAGCAAGTCTCTTGTTCACAAACTCACTATATGTTTGTTGAAAACATTTTAAACTCTTCCTTATTTTTAAAGGACAGTTCTACCACATATACAATTCTTGTTTGGCAGTTTTTCTCTTTCAATATCTTAAATATATCATGCAACTTCCTCCTTGCCTCCATTGTTTCTGCTGAGAAATCTGCACATAATCTTATCAAGCTTCCCTTGTATGTGATCAATTGCTTTTCTCTTGTTGTTAGACATTTTACAAACAGGTTAGTAAGTGTTTTGGAGTAGGTATATGCAAATCTATTCTGTTTTGGGTATACTGCACTTCTTGGTTTTGAAATTTTATATTTTTAATAGAGTTGGGAAAATTTTCAGTGATTATTTCTTCCATTATTCTTTCTTCCCCCTTTTCCCTTCTCTTCTTCTTCTCAGACACCTATAATGTGTATTTATGTGCTTCATGTTATAATTTAATTCCCCGAGACCCTGCTCATATTTTTCCATTCTTTTCCATATCTGTTCTTTTGTGTGTAGGATTTCAGATGTCTTGTCCTCTAGTTCACTAATCCTTTTTTCTGACTCTTCAAGTCTGCTGTTTTATGTCTCAATTGTGTTTTACATCTCTTCTATCATGTCTTTCACTCTTATAAGTTCTGCTATTTATTTCTACAAGCTTTTGAATTCTTCTTTATTGTCGCCCAGTGTCTTCTTTATGTCCTTCATCTCTTTTGCCACATCTTCCCTTAACTCAATTTGATTTAGAAGGTTTATTTGAAAATCTTTAATTAGTTGTTTTAACTCCTGTATGTCATTTGAAGTGTTAGTTTATTCCTTCGACTTTGCCATATCTTTGTGCTTACTAGTATGACCCATGATATTTTGCTGGTGTCTAGGCATTTGATTTCCTTGAATTTATTTATTCTGAAGATCATTTTCTCTCTTTTAACTAGGGTTCTCTTGTTGGCTGGCTTTGTTCTTTATCTGTTCTTTGACATTCAGTTCAACTTATTCTAGACACCTAGCATAGCTTCTGAATAACTAATCAGAATTTTTCAGCTCTTGTTTTTTTGGCACTTGCTGCTTATATGGAAACTTTTTTTGAGGAAGTTTTCCCCAGATATGATCATCCCCAATCAAATTTTCCCAGACAACTTATGCCCAGGTCTCAGGAGGAAAATGTAGTAATTATTAAGTTTCCCTGAGGATGAGACCCAACAGGTTGCCAGTTGTTCCTGTGAAGTTTCTTGAATCTGGGCTTCTCCTATCTTTTTGAACAAGTGGTGCTTGTTAGCCAGCAACTCCACACTGGTGTAAAGTGATGTGGTGCCTTTAATTCTCAGCAGACCCTGTCCATGCCAGGGGTTTGAGTGAGGCAGAGGCTGGGGTAGAAGGCAAGCTTAAGCTGTTTCTGATTCTCATCTCCTGAAGTATGAATTCTCTGAAGGAAGACCACCATTTGTGCAGGACTCCACACCCCCTTTTCTTGTGAAAGATATGCCTTTTAGGGAAGTATCTCCTTCACCTGACTTTGTCCCTCAGATATACCTTAACAGCACTCTTTCCTGGGTCATTGCTGACAACTGAAAGTGGCTGAGGCTTTCTCTAATGACCTACTAAGAATAGTTTAAAAAAAATTCCTTCTCAGAACTGGTCCCCAGCTCCCCTGGTTCACCAATTAAGAGCTTGAGTTGGTAACCAGTTCAAAGTGCCCCCTTTTTTTAGGACACAGACTTTTCCCAGTATTCTGAGATCAGCCAACTCCAAAAGCCTCAGGTGCATTTTTTATTTTATTTTTTAAATCAGACCTGCCTCCTCTCTGCTGGGAGAGACCCCATAGTTCCTTTTGTGCTTGCTCTGGCTGTATCTGTGCTCATAGCTTGGATTCAGCAGTCTGAATTTGTTAATGAAAACCACAATTGGAGCTTGGTTGAACTACCTTCCCTTGCTCCTAATTGAGACTGCTTCCTTTTTCTCATGGGGAATTTTCTCCAAAACAGCCTGCTGTGCCAGTAGGGAGAAGTCACCAGCATCCACAGTTTGGGAGACTTACTTACAGTTCTGCGCTATAATCTCAGATCTTCCACTGCTTCTAGACTGGTCTACAATATGTGTCCAGTCATGGATGTCCCCCAAACAGTTATTCCAGACAGTTCCTGCCTATATGCTAGCTGCTTTAGAAGACTAACTAAATTCCACACCGCCATCTTGTCCTGCCCCTCTGTTCCCATTCTTTTACTTTTAATTTATCTGTGTCTTTAAATTTAATGTATATTTTTGTAGACAACATATAGTTGGCGCATATAAATATATTGTGTATTATCTCCACTTTGAGAGTCACCATCTTTTAATTGGTGTATACAAACATTCACATTTGAAGTCATAATTGTTACAGATAGGTTGATACATACATATCATGTTTGTAACTGTTTTCCATTGATTACACTTGTATTTTGTTTCTTTTTATTTCCTTTGTATCTTCTAGCTTTTTTCATTTTTAATTGAACATTACATCTGATTCCATTTTGCCTCCTCTCTTAGTCTATCAATTATATTACTTGAAAATGTTCTTAGTGGGATTATTCACAAAAGCCCAAAACTGGAATCAACTTAAGTGACCATCAACGGCTGAATGGATAAACACACACACACACACACACACACACACACACACACAGTGGAATACTATTCAGCCATAAAAGGAATGTAGTTCTGATACAAGCTATAACATGGGTGAATTTTTCAAACACTATGCTGAATGTAATAAACCAGATACAAAAAAAAAAACAAACAAATTTTGCATAGTATCACTTATAATGATATAGCTAAAATAAGCAAATAAGCAAATTCATAGAGACAGATGATAGATGATACAATACCAGGGAATGAAGAGTAAGGGGAAAGGGAAGTTATTACTCAATGGGTGCAGAGTTTCTGTTTGAAGTGATGAAAAATTTGGGTAAGGAATGTTGTTGATGTAGTGCAATATTGGGAATTTACTTAATACCACTGAATTGTACACTTGAAAGTGACCAAAATGGGAAATTTTGAGTTGTATACATATGTTACTATAATTAAAGTTTTTAAACATCTTTAATGGTTGTAGTTTAAATACTTACAGTTACTGTGATTTTGAAAAGATTCAGTCTAATTCTATCCTCATGCTCTTTGTTTTCTATATGTCCTATTTGCTCTTCCTTTAGTTTGCCCTCTTTTTCTGTCTTCTTTCAAATTAAGTACTTTGTCATTATTATCTTTATCTCCTTTGATCATTTCTTTTTGTCATTTCAGGGTGTATAGCAGTATACTTTTTAACTTAGACACAGTCTACATACAAATGATATTCCATTTCACACACAATGTAAGTAAGTTATAACTGCTTATTTCCATTTTTTCTTTCCTGTCCTTTGTGGTATTAATCTCATGCATTTTATTTTTACATATGTTTGATATCCCTTGCTACATTATTATTTCTTTTAAACAGTCCATTATATTTCAAGAAAATGTGTATGATCAAAAATATTACATCTTTACCCTCATAGTTACTATTCCATTGCTTTGAATTCCTTTTCATAGATCCATATTTTGACTTCATATAATTTTCCTACACTGTGAAGGACTTGCTATAATATTCTTTCAGTATGAGTCTGCTGAAAATGATTCCTTTCAGCTTTTTATGTTTGAGGCAATCTTTGTCATTTTATTTTTTAAAAGGTTTTTTGTGGGGATAAATTCTAATTTGACATTTGATTTTTTTTTTCCCTCTCAGTACTTTAAAAATGTTTCTACACTGCACTGTCACTAGCCTAGTTTCTGACAAGAGATCTGCCTTCATTTTTAACTTTAGGTCTCTGTCCTGACTGTTTAATTTGGGGGGAATTGTTTCTATTGCTGCCCAGGGGTGATGTGAAATATGAGCACTCTAGGATGTCTGCCTTCTCGCCAAGTTTCAGAGTTTTCGTGTGTGTGTGTGTGTGTGTGTGTGTGTGTGTGCTTTGAGCATAGTTGTGCTTTATTTTATATATTTTATTACATCTTATTTATATCTATTTATCTATGATGTACAGAATTTTTTGGTTATACTATTGAAAGGAATAGGGAAAATGCATCTAGTCTACATACACAGAAGCAGAAGGGCTTCTGTAGTTGTGCTTATAAAAATTTTATTATTATATGTTCTGAGTTATTTGATAATAAGTATCTTATTTTAGCTTTTGCCCCCTTTCTTGTGTTTAAATTTCATAGAGCCTCTTAGAAATGTTTATAACTTTCATCAAATTTAGAAAATTATCAGTTTTTACTTATTCAAAATGCTTTTTGCTTCTTTTTAGACTTCAACTACACATTCAGTAAGCCACTTGAAATGATCCCAGAGCTCACTGGTGTTGTGCTCATAGTTTTAAATTGTCATTTCCCTCTGTTTCATTGTGAATAGTTTCTTTCGCTATGTTTTGAACTTCTGTAATCTTCATGTGTGTGTGTGCGAGGTCCAGTCTACTATTAATCTTATCCAGTGCCATTTTCATCATATCCTGTATAATTTTAATCTTTAGCAATTCAATTTGTATTGATGGGTTTTGATATCCCATTTATTTCTGCTTAACTTTCTGAACTTATGAAACAGAGTTATAATTATGCTAATGTTTTGGTCTTTAAATTCTAACATCTGTGTCACTAGTGTGACACAGTCTCATTATCATGACTTGCAGTTTCCTGCTTCTTTGTATGCCTGATATTTTTTATTTGATACCATATAGTATCAATTTTGTTTTGTAGGTTGTTGACTATTTTTGTATTCTTAACACTATTCTTGAACTTTGTTTGGTGGAATTAAGATATTCAGAAATTGGTTGATCTTTTCAGTATTGCTTTTTAGATTTGTTTGGCTCTATGTAGCTCAGCTTCTAGATAATTATTTCCTACAACTATTGCTAGACCTTCTGAGTTCTCCATTCAATGCCCTTTGAATGGTGGCATTTTCAAGTCTGGCCAGGAGAAGTAGGCACTTTTCTGGCTCTGTGTGAGCACTGGGTACTCAGCCCATCACTTTCCTCAGATGACAGCTGCCCCCAGATTAGGTTATTTAACCACAGCAAACACTGAATAGTACTCAGCAGAATACTCAAGAAGGCTGTCTTCAGATCTTTGGAGTTTTCTCTCTGTGCTGTACCTTCCATTCCGGAACTCTATCCTGCTTACTCTAGTTGTCTTGGTCTCCATGCACTCTCAGCTCCATCTCTGCAAACTCACAAGTCCACCAGGCTCCACCTGAGGGTTTTATCCTTGCACCAGTGATTAGAAACTCTCAAGGCAGTGAGCTGATATACATTTAGGGCTTATCTTGTTAATTTCCCATTTCTCAGAGATCAGTCTTTCATTACCTGATGACCTTCCTGTTGCCTGATGCAATTTGATGCCTGATACGTTGAAAAGCACTGTTTCTTATATTTTGTCTATTTTTCCTTTGTTTCAGGTGGGAAGTTAAATCCATCTTTGCTAGTAGCAGAAGCTTCAGGCATATCTATTGATATTGAAAGAAATGCAGTGAAATCTATCTTTACTTAATTTTCCATGCACTGTCATCATATTGAATGAGGAAGTTAAACAACCATCTAAGAGAGGCATGTCTGCTATAACTATAATAGCCCCAAATAAAATGAACACTATTTGTTTAATTAGAAAAATAGTAAAGATTTTATCTTGCTATTAATTTCTTTCTTTCAGGAAGCTCCTTCAAATATATTAAAAATGATGCAATATTAATTTTTGTGTATATTCTTCCAGTAAGGAAATCCACTATGTCACACATACACACAAATAAAAACAACCAACAAGACAAAACAAACAAACAAAAAAACAACAAAAATACCTAATATGCTAGATATACCTAATTTTATTCTGAACAACGCATGGCTTTAAAAGTATATAGAGTATTACACTTTTAAGGCACACAAGATTCCACTTGAAAGATTGCATTTTTAAGGCACACAAGATTCCACTTGAAAGTAGTGGTTTGAATTGCAACAGATTCTGTTTCTGTCTACAATGACAAACCATCAGCCCAAATGAATCCTGATCAAACAGAATAGTCAATGTAAGTTGCATTCCTCAGACTTCACTCCTCAACTATGGGCTACATTAAAGTGTACTAATAAAATACATATTCAGGTTATATTAAAATATTTATTTCAATTTAACATTTTCAATATTCCCATCAAAATCTGCAGGCTTCCTCACCTTTCAACAAGTAATAGATAATGTCCTGTATATTGAGACTGGATTCTATTAGTTATCAAGATCTGGACAGAAGATTGGATTGAACATCTCAAATCTTGTTTTAAGAAATTTCAATTAACAGTAGTGAAAATAATGACTTTTGCTGGGAATAATTATCCTCATTAAACAAAATTTTATAAGTTTTGTGTAAGTAGAAACATAGTTTTAGTTAAGCATACTAAAGAGAACTATTCAAAACAGCTGTATTTTTATATGAAGTGAAGAAATATTACTGTTGTTTTTTTTTTTTAAGAATATTTTTTCATGAGGGAGAAAACTGAATGTCAGCATTGCAAGGTGTTGAAATTGGGATGGTAAACAGGCAAAAATACAGTCAGTGCAAGCTAGAGTCTATAGTTAACAGTAACATTGTAATATACTGCATTGAATATAAGAAATGCAATATGCCAAAGCTAAATGTCAATAAGTGGGAGAGGTAATGGTATAGGAATATTTGCAGAACAAAAGAAAATGTCCTCATATAGGTGTCATGGCAAAGACATGGCTATGTGCTTATAATGAGAACCACTGATTTTTCAGCTTAGATTGGATTGTATGATGTGTGAATAAAACTGTTTAAAAATGAACAGAGAGATACAAGTGATGGAGAAAATGTGCAGGAAGAGATGTACTGATTCACTGTTA
Organism: Myrmecophaga tridactyla; assembly: GCA_004026745.1. Classification (NCBI taxonomy): domain Eukaryota; kingdom Metazoa; phylum Chordata; class Mammalia; order Pilosa; family Myrmecophagidae; genus Myrmecophaga; species Myrmecophaga tridactyla. The sequence continues at coordinate 762 of PVIY010045578.1, read as the reverse complement.
GTTGGGAAGCAGAGTGGTGCAGCCCCTTCAGAGGGTAGCATGGTGGTTCCACAGGAGGTGAGGGATGGGCTTGCCATGTGCTCCTGCAACCCCATTGCTAGAGATGCACTTGGAGGAACTGAGAGTGGGAACATGAAAGGACATTTGCACACTGGTGTTTCTGGCAGCAGTGTTCAGGAATTGCAATGAATGGAGGTGGCCTCACTGAGGAATGAAATGGGGAGCTGAGGCGTATATATAAAATGGACTACTCAGAGGCCTCAAGAAGGAATGAAGTTCTGAGGCATGCAAATAGGCAAATGAAACTTGAGGACAGTGTGTTGAATGAAAGGTCAGGAACAAAAGACAAGTGTCATGCCTCACTCATGTGGACTAACTACAATATACAAACTTGTAGAATTGAAATTGAGAGCATGGGTTGTCAAATTGGGGCCTATTGCAAAGGTTCTTAGATTGCAAAAGTATGTATAATCTTTTTTTCTCTATTATTGTTTTATTCCTTTTTCTGATGTCTTTTTATTTCTTTTTCTAAATCGATGCAAATGTGCTAAGAAATGATGAATATGCAACTATGTGATAATATTAAGAATTACTGATTGTATATGTAGAATGGAATGATATTTTAATGTTCTTTTGTTAAGTTTTTTAATTAATAAAAAAGTTTATAAAAAAAAAAAAGAAAGTTAGCTCCCTTTCCTCTGAAGAACTACTGCTGTTTTTAATTGGAAAATCTCTGTCACATTCTCTTCCAAATCAATGCAT
>PVIY010045577.1:0-18994 GCA_004026745.1 Myrmecophaga tridactyla | reverse complement strand
CCTCACACTTCGGGGGAACCCTCCACGTCACGGCACCCCGGCCCACGGCTGCCTAGGTTCAGTCACAGAGAAAAGTCCAGCTTGTGACTCAGTGGGGGAATGAGCCCTGCGGCCCCGTAACTGGAAACGGGGTAGGGGCGGAGAGGTGGGAGACAGGGGAAGTATGTGCGCAGCCCACGCCTCCCACGGGCTCCCCGAGCCTCCATCCCAGCTGCCAGTATACGCCAACCCCCAGCCCCCACCCCGAAACCTGTCCAAGGTTATGGGGTGAGTCCTCAAGCTGCCGCATCAACGACTGGAGCAGGGAGAGGAACCTTCAAAGAGGCGACCTGGGCTCAAGGATGCAACTCGGGAAGGAGCGAACTGGGCGGCAAGGGAGATATTGGGACGCCGCTTCCCCGGCCGCGGACCCCCGCCCCTCGGGCCCAGCCCGGGTCTGGGACCCTGCGGCGCCGCGCCCCCGTACCTCCAGGGTCCGGATCTCCTGCTGGGTGAGGTCGTTGGACACCGCGCACTTGGTGCGCAGCCCGCGCAGGCTGCCGATGGAGATGTCGATGAGCTTCTGGAGCTGCCCGCACTGCTGCAGCGCCCGGCTGGCCGCGGCCGCCGCGTCCCCCCCGCCGCCGCCCTCCTTCTTCTCCCCCATCGCCGCCGCGCGCAGCGCCGCTCTATCCATGCCTCGGCATCGGGGCCGCGGGGTGGCCGAGGCCGGGAGCCCGGGGTTGCGGGCGCCTCTGAAAGGAATCCTCGAACCGCGAAGGCTGGACGAGGTACCCGAGCCGGGCGCGAAGAGAGCCGGCTGCCGAGCCCGCTCCGCCAGCCCAGCCTCGGCGGCAAAGCGAAAGCCTCCGCGCTCCGACGGCTGCGGCTCGGGAGCCTTTAAGTGCAGCGGGGGGCCGGGTCAGGGCAGCTGGGCATGCTGGGACTTGTAGTCCGCGCACCTGCCGGCCCTCTCGCGCCACGCGCAGCAGCCGGTCCCCTCCGCGGCGGGCGCGGGAGGCGCGGGAGGCGCTGCAGGACCCTGCCTCGGCGTCCCGGGAGTGGCTACTCCGCGCCGGCTCCTCCCCCGAGCGCCGAGAACAGAGGGAGCCGCGTCTCCCCGCCCACCTCCGCCCCGCCTCCTCCCAGCCTGGGGGCTTCCTGCGACCCCCGGATGCAGGGAATCGGGAGGGAACCGCGGCCCCTGAACCGAGGGACCGTGAGCATCCCGCAGTTCCTCAGCTGCCGAAAAATGGGACAGCGCACGTTCCAGACCTTCTGTGTGGGCTTAGGGGCCGCCATCTAGTGGGAAGGGGCCTAAAGGACTTGTTGCTTAATACTTTCCTGTCGATTGTCCACACCAGAGGGAATGTTCAGGCACGGAGCAAGATGTGAGGGCTTTCTTGTAGATCGTGTTTGCCGGGCCTTCGTTCTGTCCCTCCCTCAACCCCCAGCTCAACTGGCCAGATCAGGTTGGAGGAGCAGTACATGGATGGAATGGAGAGCCTGGGTTCAAATTCTGGCTCCACCGCTCCTTAGCTGCGTGACGTTGACAAGTTACGTCACCTGTAAGTGTCTGAGTTTTCTCATCCGTAAAATGGGATAATAGTACCTACCTCATAGGGGTCCTATGAAGAAAGAGCGAGTTAATGATTGTTCAGTACCTAGGCTCGTCACTGGCACACGTCGTTGGTATATATTAGCAATTCTTACCAAGCTGAGCTCTAAATACGGCCCGGGCCCAAACAGTGGACAGCGGGCCATGCTGCCAGGGTCTGGTAGTTGTCTGTGTGCCCCTTTGGGTACCTCGGTTACCCAGCATTCAAGCCCCAGCCCATCTGTTCACCCTCCTCTCCAATCTTCCATCTTTGGACTCTATTTTCTGGCCAAATTGAAATATCAAGACTCTGATAAAAGGTCCCACACATCCCTTTTTCCACCTATGCCAGCCAGGAGAAATGTTTTCCTTGTGAGTTTTTGTCTCTTATACTATCCTATAAACAAGCTCCTTCACTACAGAAGCCACCGGCTAATTTATTTTTCTGTCCTCCTCACAGCCAAATACAAGGAGCATAACCTCAGCAGGGGTTCAGTGTTCAGTGCCCATTTCATGACAGGTCCTATGCCCTGTTCCTCCTGTCCCTCAGGCCAGCAGCTCAAGTCAAGGAAGCCTCTTGGTAGGTAATTTTTTTTTCGGGATAAGGATTGGGCAGGTAGTGGGGTCTGGCCTGAGCTATACACACTAAAATAATCAGTACTGGTTAGTTACTTTAACCTACCTCTCCCCTTTTTAATGTCTGTTACAACTTCCTTTAATGTCATTTGAAATTTCAAAATAAACTAAACATCAGATAAAAAAAAAAACTATTACAATTTTAAATGTGTTTTTGCACATTTTGATACGTAAGACATGCCTTCCTGCACCCCCGACCTCTCCCACTAAGAATCACTGATCCAATCCTCACTCAGTTTATAGCATTGCATCTGCGTCTATGAATTCCCCCCAACGCTGACTTTAACCTCACATCCCTTTCAGAAAAGTAATAACTGCCCTGAAAGAGAGACTGTGTAATAGTGCTCAGACTTTAGCATGCATCAGAAGAACCTGGCTGTGGGGGGAACTTGTTAAAATACATTTTGCTGGGCCCACCCCAGAGTTTTCCATTCAATAGGTTGGGGGTGTGGCTAGATACTTTGCATTGCTATAAAGTCCCAGGTGATGCTGATGCTGCTAATCTGGAGACCCTTTGAGAAGCTCTGGCACAGGGGAAGGTCAATGGGCCAGGAGAAATATCTCAGGAGATCTTGCACAGCTCAGCTCATGGCCCAGACCCTCCATCTGTCCAGCAGCCAGCATGGCCAGGCTTCAGCTACTGACTTACTGTATGTAACTCAGTTCACAAGAGAGTTCCTTATAAGTGCCTATTTATTCATTTACATCAAGTATGTGACTGCCAGTGGGGCCTGGTTAACACATTCTCTCCTCAGGGCCACTTTAGGTGGGAAGCCACATCACAAGCTGATGCTGCTGGTGAGTGCGGGGATGGATTGCATCCTGCAAAGGACTACTGACAGCCCGTGGCACCCATGCCTACCCACGCCTCCATGGCCGTGACAGGGCTAGAGACTGGAGAAACCAGCTATGCTCTTGTCAGTCTGCATGTCGGCCAGCCCCTCTTCGGCAGACAGTCTTCCTCCAGGTGAGTTGAAAGCATTCTTTAGGCTGCAGCTTTCCTTCCCAGTTCATCTCTGATGGACTCCAGCCTTCTTGCCTGGATTTGAGTATCCTGTCAGCCACCTGTTTATAAAACTGCCTCTTAGAGGTGGAGAAAGCAAGTATTTGGGAATAATTCTTCCATACATCCTTTCAACATTGAGTTAAGCCTTTATTAGGTACCTGCTTATGTGTCAGGCCCTGTTCTGGGCACTGGGAAAGAATAGTGACAAAACAAAAATCCTTACCCTCAGGGGCTTATATTCTGGTGAAGGGAAAAAGGACGGGTAAATAGAACACATGTATTTCAGGTGGTAACAGGTACAGTGGAACAATATGAAGCAGGGCAAGGAGACAGGGAGGAAAGCATCTGTGGCTTGGAATAATGCTGTTTCAGGGAGTCAGCTCTGTCTCTGAAGAACTGTGACCTTGACCTTGGATGAGTCTCCTAATCTCAGAGCCCAGCTCCTCATTAGCAAGATGATAATATGTTATAAGGATGAATGGAGGTAATTATGCAAAGTGATAGGCATAAATATGTTCAAAAATTTTTTATTCTATAAACACTTCCTATGGGCTTTGCCCTATTCCAGATAGCTTATTAACTCATTCAACTGACATAAGTTCCTTTCAACAAGGAATTAACAAGGCGACAAATATATTACCAAAATAAATTCAGAGAGTGATAAGTGCTACAAGGGAAAAAGAAAAAAATAGCTGAGAGAAAGTCCCTAGGGTATGAGGTGATCCTTTAGATGGAGAATGATATTCTCTGACATCATTTGAACTAAGATCTAAATAAAGAAAAGGAGCAAATAATGCAATGCTCCAGAAAAGCGGCGTTTTACGCAATGGGAACACCATGTGCAAAGGCCCTGAGGCAGGGACAACTTGGCACATTCCAGGAACAGAATGAAGGCCAGTATGGCTTGCAGCATGATGAGAAGGAAGAACAGAGGTTGGAGATGATGTGCAAGAGTTGGGCAGGGGTCAAATAAAGTTGGAGTTTGGATTGTATTGTCTTTATTACTCTAAAACCTGCATTTTAGTGAGATCCCCATATGTCCAGAATGCAAGGTAGTTTCAGAAACATAGATTTCCCTAAGTTCATGAAAAGAAAGCCAGGTCAGTGTTCTTTGCAAGGAAAGGCTTTTAAAGATCCCTCTTGCCACGGTATACAGAGTGGATGGTAGAGAAGCCAAGAGCAGAAGCAGGGGCCTTGGTTAGGTATCTGCTGCGGTGGCCCAGGAGAGGTGGGGGAGCAGGGTGGGAGCAGAAGAGATGGAAGAAATGGAGGAAACATTTTGGAGACGGAGTGAGTAGAACAAATCAATGGGTCAGAAGGAAGGACAGAAAGGATTTTGGCCGTCCTGACAAGTATAGCCCTTGTTCCTCCAAAGATACAGCAAAGCACTGTGGGGGGACCCCTATCCAGCAGCCAGGGGTGGCCACACCCTCAGGCACCGCATTCAACCCTTCGCCCCCATTCCCCAGCATCATCCCAGGTTTCTGTTAGAGGCTGGGGCAGTGCAGGAGGAACTTTGGTTTTCTGGATTTCACTCCAGTTAAGTCTTCCAAAAAATGTGTGGAGTCACCCTGGAGATGTGAACTCTCCTTATACTTAAGATATTCCCCCCATGCTCATTCATTCATTTACTCATTTATTCAGCAAATACTCACTTGAGTTTAGTATGTGAGCAGCACTGTGCTAGACTCTGGGAATACATCAGCAAAGAGTGCATTACTTTATAGTTTACAAAAGGACATTTCCTTCTAGTTGAGCTCCCAAAACCTGTTTTACCTTCCCAAGGCCTATATGATGTTGCTCTCCAGCTAGAAAACCGCATGGGTTCCCTATTGACCTCAGAGTGAAATACAGATTCCTGAACAAGGCCTACAAATTCCTTGACTCTTGGACCCTGCTGACCTCTCCAAACTTTATCTGTTATCTAAGGCTTTTTTGAATCAATATCCCAATTTAAGAATCTAATGAAAATAAATAGCCTCTCTCCACAAAATATAATATACATGCACCACAATTGTGCATAAAACTTCAGGAGGTTTGTGGGTGCCCTGAAAGTCATCCGTGAACCCCAGGACTATAGACAAGGTCAGGAATCCTGCTTAAATACTGATTCTCACCATGTTTGCTCAACAATCTGGGGTCCCACAGTGGCGTTTCATGCCCTTTGCTGAGGCTGTCAGCTTTGCTTGCAGTGCTTCCTCTCCCTCGCCCCATACAAATTTCTGCTTATCCTGTAGATCTAACTCATACACCCTCCAGTCCCTCTCCCACAACAGAGTGAACTTTCCCAATTCCATATTCCCACAGGAATTTGCACACAACATAGTTTGGATTCTTTTCCTGTCTCTTTACATGGTGGATAGGGAGCCAGGATTGTACAAAAGCTTAATCTTTGGACTCAGATAGAGCCTATGTGGCCTTGGGAAAGCTTTTCACCTTTCTGAGCTTCTATTTCCTCATCTGTAAAAAGGGGTGTGTGACTCCTTCCTCAGGAAGGAATAGATGAACTAGAGTTGTTAATACCTAACCAGCAGCAGTGCTTAATGCATGTTTGAATAAATAAACAACAGAATGCATCTGACAGGGGATGAACCCTGGGCTTCTCTCCAGGGAGATCAATCCTGGTATGACCTGGTGGGTACTTGTTCAAGGAGTGTCATCGCTATCCCCTGTGCAGTGTGGTCAGCCTGGGCTCTAGGTCAGACCATGGGAAGAAGCCAAGAAGAAAAAGGGCCTTCACAGCCCCCAAACTGAAGACACTCAGTTGTCACAGGCTTCTCCAGGCAACCTGGCAGGAGAGAGGACGGTTTGGGAGATGTAGGGAGAAGCTGTTGCCGAAGACAGGGGAAATGTGGGTGCCCTCTACTCCCAATTGCTTCTTCCAAATCATTTATCCTCCTCCACTTTCAAAATCCTTGCTCCTTGGAAGCCATCAGGGAACACCATATGCCACTCCACCATGTGGCTTCCTGCACCCATCTCCCAATCACTTCAACTTATTTACCAGGAGCTCTAACTTCCTCTCTACCCCATTCTTCTTTAAAACCTCCAACCCATGGACTCTATTCCTTTTTTGCTGTCACCTACTCATGTCCTTCCTTACCTCCTTACCCCACACAGATTCCATGCTTCATCATAAGTGTTGCTCCCTGGCAAACCTCCCCAGTAAACTTGCTCTCCTCACTTTCTGTCATATGAACCTGCCTAAATCCCAACCCTGATAAAACCCAGCCCTCCACCTTCTCCAGGCCCACGCCCGAACAGCTGAATGATGCCAGAGAAAAGCACACAGCCCTGCTGACAGGTTGCCCTTTAAATTCATGACCACAAACCTCAAATTGGCATTCCTCGTCCCTGGCAATCCTACCAATCTTTCCTAGAAAGTTTGTTTTCCTATTCTCCAAGATGGCGATTTCTTACTTTCTTCTATCTCCTCAGCTGATGTTCTTGGCTCATCCTTCCTTGAGAAATTAAAAGCCGTCAGACCAGACCAACCACCTCTCCTGCCCCTGTGCCTGTACTTCCTGTCTCTCTTCCTGTAACCATAGAAATGGCCTTCTATTCCAGTCTAAGGCCCACTACCTCCCACTTGGACTCAGGATCCCATGCTCTAGAAGACCTGAGACCTTCATATATGCCCTTTATCAGGTTGAGGATGTTTCCTTCTATTCCTAGTTTTCTGAGTGTTTTTATCAAGAAGCAGTGTTGGGTTTTGTCAAATGCCTTTACCATGTCAATTAAGATTATCATATGGTTTTGTCCTTCATCCTATTAATGTATTGTATTACATTAATTGATTTTCTTCTGTTAAACTACCCTTGCATTCCTGGGATGAGTCTCACTTGATCATGGTGTATAATTCCTTTAGACATGCTGTTGGAATCAGTTTACTGATATTTTATTAAAGATGTTTGCATTTATATTCATGAGAGATATTGTTCTGTAATTTTCTTCTCTTATGAAATCTTTATCTCCTTGCCAATAACTTGATTTTAGACTACTTCTAGCCCCAAAGTCATAGACAATAAATTCTTGTTGTTTAAACCAACACCAGTTTGTGATATTTGTGATAGCAGCTCAGGCAGACTAAGACATAGGGAAAAGAGAATAACATGAAACTTTAAAAAATATATTCTGCTGTGAAGTGTCAGTGGCTGAGAGAGATCAAATAGAGTTGAGAGGCAACTCTGGAGGATGCTCTTACATAAGCTTCAGTTAGACATTGCTACCTATCATAACTTACCAAACCCCAACCAAAACCATTCCAGCCAATCCTAAAGAACACCTAGGACAATATATAAGATTCCACAAAGGTTCCATCTACTAGCGTAACTTTCCAGAAACCTACACCCTCCAGATGGATCCTGGACCATATAAATCCAGAAACCTAGAGGGCCAGCCTCTCCAAAACATCAGCTAGTTCCATGTCCCTACCCCATATTATTGACAGCCCCTTCCAACATGAAAAAGTTAGAATGGCCCTAGCCAAATACCCCTAAAGAGTGGAATAGAAAGATCAAAGATGATGGTGGAGTTATACAGAGAAGGTAGGGTTTAACAAATTATGATTGCTGAATCACTAAATTGATACTTCTTTTGGTCTCCAGTATCTTAGAGCAGCTAGAAATAAACACCTAAAATTGTGGAATGTAACTCATACCAAACTCTGAAATCTGTTCTACAACCAATTGTTGTGCTGTGCTTTGAAATTTATAGCTTTTTTGTATATCTATTTTTCACACACACAAAAAAAAGTTGATCGTGATGATAAAAAAATATTTATTCTTTCTAGCCTCCTATATTCTGGAGCAGCTAGAAGGAAAAATCTAAGATGACGGTATGGTAACCCATGACAAACTCTGCAATCTGTCCTGTAACTGCTTTGAAAACTATTGCTTTTTTCTTTCTTTGCTTTGTATATATGTTACATTATACAATAAAAAAAGTTAAAAAAAAAAAAAAGGATTTAACAGGCCTAACATTACATTTCAGTAAATATAATCAGAGAAACAACCAGATAAGAAAAGAATTCTAGAAGCAGTGGTATGTAAACTATGTACCTTGGGGGGAAGAAACTGAAAAATATGTCCTTAATCCTTTCCTGTGAGTGTGAACCCATTATAAAGAGCACCTTTTGAAGATGTTATTTTTATTTAAGGTGTTGCCTGTGTGAGGTTGGCCTTAATCCTATTTCGGGAAGTTTTATGAAGAGGAAGTCATATGGAGGAGCAGAAGCTGGAAGTCAGCAGAACCCAGCAGAGTAAAAAAATAAGGATAAATAATAGGGGTGATAAATGGTAAAAATATATATATATAAAAAGGGTAGATGAAAATACTAGTGGGCAATGAGAGGGAGCGGTAAGTGGTATGGCATGTATGAGTTTTTTCTTTTTTCTTTTTATTTCTTTTTCTGAAGTGATGCAGATGTTGTAAAAATGGCCATGGGGATGAATACACAACTATGTGATGATATTGCGAGCCACTGATTGTATACTGTGGATGGACCGTATGTGTGTGAAGATTTGTCAATAAAAATATTAAAATATATATATATATATATACTGCTGTGGCAACATATACGATATATTGTTTCCCATTTTAATCACTTTCAAACCTAGAATTCAGTGGTGTTAATCACATACACAATTTTACGCTACCCACACCACTGTTACCAAAACCTTTCCATTGCGCCAAAGAGAAATTCTGTATCCATGAAATATTTACTCCCTATTACCCACCCCCACCCCTGTCCCTGGTATCCTGTAGTCTTTGTATCATAATGAATTGCACAGTTTATTTTAAACTAACATGTATTGAGCACTTACTGTGTGCAAGACCCTGTTGTGAGCACTTTTCATGCATAGTTCAGGATCCCCAAGACCACCATGTGATGGAAGTACTATCAGCAACTCATCCCCAGTTACTACAAGGAAATAACCTTTAGGATGAGGTACCATACCTCACTGGCTCCTCCTTCTCAGCCTTCTTGCTGGTTCTCCCTCATCTTCTGGCCTCGGGGGATCAGGCCTTAGTCCCTCCCCCTCTTTGATGAGCCTCTTGTCCCTGGTGATCTCATCCAGGCTCCTTGGCCATATCCTCTATGCTGACCTCGCCCCTAAACTCCGGACCCTTCCTCTCAGCATCTCAACATAAATTTCTAAAAACGTCTTAACTTCCGTGTTTTAGTTTGCTAAAGGTGCCAGAATGCTATATGCCAGAAATGGGTTGGCTTTTACAATGGGGATCTATTAGTTTACAAATTTACAGTTCTAAGGCCATGAAAATGTCCAAATTAAGGCATCAAGAGGAAGATACCTTCTCTGAGGAAAGGCTGCTGGTATCCGGCGTTCTTCTGTCACATGGAAAGGCACGTGGTGATAACTGATGGTCCTTCACTCCCTGGCTCCCTTGCTTTCAGCTTCTGATTCCAGGTGCTTTCTCTCTGAGCATTTGTGGGTCCACTCTTAGCATCTGTGGCACATTTCTCCCTAAACTCTTGCTCTCCGTGTTTCTGCCTTGTATCCTTTCAGAAAGGGCTCTAGTAACGGATTGAAGACCTACCTTGAACTGGGCAGGTCACATCTCAATTGAAACAACCTAACCAAAAGGTCCTACCCACAATATGTCTGTACCCACAGGAGTGGATTAACAGAGCATGGCATTGTCTGGGGTACATAACAGCTCCACACTGCCACTCCTTAAGTCCCAAGTGGAGCTCCTGATCCCTGACTCCCATCTCAGGTGATGGCATCACCATCTTTCCATTTGTTCAGAACAAAAACAACTGAGTCATTCTTGTTTCTTCTCTTTCCTGTCCAATCCATTAGCAAATCCCGTTGACTCGACTTTTAAAATATCTACACCAAATACATGCACACACATGCATGTACATGTATGTGTACATATATGCACCAACACGACACAAGTGATGAAAGAAAAAAACTGATAAATTGGGCTTCTTCAAAATTCAAAACTTTTATGCTTCAAAAATCCCCATTAAGAAAGGATGAAAAGACAAGCTACAGGCTGGAAGAAAATGTTTGTGTGCAATTTTGCTTCCTCCCCCAAACCTGCTAGAACTACTGTAAAGGGATGTTTTTCTCTTCAGAAAAATGGAAAGAATAGAAAAGAAGACAACAGCTACAGAATGCTGGAAACTAGGAAGCTGATGGGCCAGTGAGAGACCTGTGAATCTGAGAAGCATCCAAACAAAAAAGAGATGATAATGCATCCTAGAGAAAACAAAAATTGCAAGAAAAGAAAAGTAATCATAATTTTTACACATTACAGCTATTGGTTAGCATTTCCATAGCCATAACAATGTAAATACTAAATGCTGCTCAAAAAAATTAGAATATAATACTAATGGGAAGAATGGGCTTACGTGGTAGAGGGAAGGGGGAGAAAAGGAAGCTAAGCTCTCATTTCACCCAGAGTGGAGTCAATAAATAATCCTAAAAGTGAAAAATCTTGAAGTTATCATATGAGCTTGTTCTCTAAAAATGGAGAGAAAAAAACATCCTGTGAGCAAGCACAATTTTAACATTAAAAATGCATGTTCTCGGGCCACCTCCAGGCCTGCCTGGTCAAACTTCCTGAAGCTGATGCCTGGGAATCTGCATTTTTAAAGGGTCCCAAGAAAAAAAGCACTTTAAACAAATATCTGCCAAAGCATGGGCTGTCTTAGATGTTGAATCAGAAGTGTCTCTGCATCAGTTTTGCATGTCTAATGGGTCCTTGGGGCACGTTATCTCAGAACAAAAGAATAGGCCACCCAAAGGTGACTTTAAGTCCCTTTCTCTTGCAGAACAGGGACCCCTCATAGTTCTGCAATTGACTTCCCAAGCAAGGTTTCTGAGTTTTTAGGCCAAGGTGTGGTGTGTGATATGGTGTGTGTCCCTAGAATTAGGACAGGAGAACTTTGACATCTGTCTTGTCTCCATTCATTCATTCATTCATTCAATAGGTACATATTAAGTATTTTTGATTTTCCAAGCTCAGCATGGCTGGAGCCACTGTGAAAGTATTAGATGTAGCCCCTGCCCTCATGGAGATAAACATATTTGTTGAGGGGGAGACAGGCAATAAACAAGGAAACAATAAAGGAACAGGATAATTTCAGATGCGAGAAGTGCTTTGAAGAAAAGAGTGCACAATGGTTTGGTAGGATTATATGGGAGTGATTTGTAAATTCCAACAGGGTGGTCAGGGGAGGTAGCCTTTGGGCTGAGCCTTGAAGATTGAGCAGTCTCCACGTGGATATGAGAGGAAAAGTTGAGGGAATGCACAGGCAGAGGGGTCAACGCACGCATAGTTCCTGAAGCAGAAACAATGGGGTCACTGGTTGGGGACTTGGGAGGGTGGAAGATAGGACCTCATACGGAGACTGGGTTTTACTCTGAATGGACTGGGAAGTCGTCAGAGGAGGGTTTTGAGCAGGAAAGAGGTGTACTCTAACAACTCGGCGACCACAGAGGCCAGAGTTGTTTAAAGAGTAATCAGTCCTAAGAACAGAAGCGCAGAGAGCAGTTACAGGAGGCTGTGGAAATTGTGCAGGAGGTGATGGTCATTTTGGACAAGGGGGTGTCAAGGCTGATGGAGACAAGGGGATAATTTGAGGACTATTTTGGTGATAAAACAGGCAGCCCATGCTTATGGGTTGGAAGGGGAAGGAGCTGCAGGGAAGGAAGGGTGGGAATCAAGGAGACTCCTGGATTTCTGGCCTGAGGCAGATGGATATGGTACCATCATGTCCTGGGATGGAGAAGACAGGAGAGATGGAGGAGCATGTTGGAAGGGGTGGACAGAAGTCATAAGTCCAGTTTTGGGTCTCTTCTTTGAGATGCCTGGTCAACATCCAGACAGAGGAGGCAGCTGAACACCTGAGGCTTAGCTCAGGAGGGAGACCAAGCAGGATGGGAGACATAGGAGTCAGCGCCAGGCATGTGGTTTCCGTGGCCAGGAGCATGGGTGAGATCAGGGAGGGAGAGCGTAGGTAGAGCAGAGCTGAGGAAGCAGGACATTGCCCTGGCAGAGGATGAGGAACCAGTAACCGAGACTGAGAGGAGCTGCCAGAGAATGAAGAAAGGCCACTGCTCCAGAATAAGCTCACACTCTGAGCACAGGGCAGGTCACCCACTGCCGTCCAGTCCCACCTCCTGCCATTCTCTTTGGGCCAACTTTGACATTTCCCCAAATGCCTCCTATTGCACATGCTATTCCCACTCTCTGATTACAAAAGTAAGGCAAACTCATTATCAACAATTCAACACGATGGAGATGTGACTGTGAGAGTAAAGGCCATCCATCATCCTTCCTCCCATAACCATGAATAGACATTTGCAGTATGTCGTTTGAGATTTGTTTCCTGTGCGTGCATTTATGCTCTCAAAGACGCACATCCATACCATATCCCCCCACCTTCCCCCGCCAAATGGGAAATGCCTACTTTATAATTTGCTTTTTCCTCTTAATACATCAAGGACCCTTCCCACATCAGTACACGGAGAGGTGCCTCCTTCTTTATAACAGCCATTTAGAATTTCACTGTACGGATTGGTCACAATTTATTTAGCCAATCCCCATTGATCTAGTCTTTTTTCCCCCTATTTGTTTGCAGTTATCATGTGGCAATGCTCTACTTTGTATTTTCTGTATAACTTCATGCCCTTGGACAAACAAGTTCCTAGAAGTATAATTGAGAGATCAAAAGAGGTGAACAATTTAATGAGATATTGCCAAACTGCTCCAAAAAGCTCATGCCAATTTTTGCCAGCAAGTGAGAATGAGATTCCTTGTTTATCCACACTCTTGCCAAGACTGAGTATTATCAACCATTTTAACTTGGTCAATTCTGATAGAAAAAATGATATTGTGTTGCTGTTTTAATTTATGTATCTTAGAATATAAAATTTTTCATACTTTTTCATGTTCTTTGCTCATTTCTCTGGGGGGGCTATTTTCTTTTTTATTCGTAAAGGTTCTTGGTGTAATAGAAGAATTAGATTCCTGTCTTAGATAAGTGTTGCAAATGTTCTTTACTGGTTTGTTTGTTTTTCTTTATTTATCTTTAACTTTGCCATGTAAAGGTTTTGAATTTTATGTGGTCATGTGTAGTTATCTTTTTTTTTTTCAGATTCTGTGTGTCACGTTTATAAGGGTTTTCAATATCCCCAAATTGTTTTCTAAAACTCACATCTTTTTTTCTAGAACTTATTGGTTTCCTTTTCCTACATGTCAACAACTTTGAAACATCTGGAATCATTTTGGTTCTGAAAGGTAGTGATCTAGTTTCTCTTGGTAAATATTTATTGAATGAATGACTGAAAAAGACATTCTGCAGCCCCGAGTAAAGTTTGGTGGCCTCCTAAAAGGAATTAGATTAGATAGTTAAGAAAGTGGTTTATTCATGCAACAAATATTTCTAAACCACATGCGGGCACGTGAAACACACCGGGAGTACAGTGGTGAGTAAAATCAGATAGAGCTCCCACCCTCGTGGCTGTTACAGTTGATGGAGGGACAGACATGGTCAGATAACACTAATGGATGTAAAACTTACAGCATAGAGTGAAGGAACCCACCCTAGCCTGGGAGGTCCCGGAAGGGGTCACTGGTTAAGGAAGTTTTTCGTGTGCAGCACCTGTGAGAGAGTTGAGGCCCAGAATTGGGCAGAGAGAGAAAATTTCATCGCAATTGCAACAAAGGTCTTGGCCAATCTCCTGGGGAGCCCTGGTGCAGAGATGACCCTTCAAAGTTGCTTTGAATTGTACCCAATCACCCACCCATGCACTAGGCAATGGAAGCAGGCTGCCCCCCGGAGAGGGGCATACCGTGGGCCAGGAGGCTCCTTTAGGCCAGGGCGTTTCCCAGAGAGAGATTCATCTGAGTGCCTCAGCCTGTAACCTCCCCAGTGGCTGGGGACCGAGGGCCCTGCTCCCTACACGGCAGTGTCCACTACAGAAGACACCTCTAAAGAAGTTGAGGAGGACGTGGAGCACTGATGGGTGAGTAAGAGTTATCTAGGCACAGAGAGTGGGAACTTTTTTCTTGGGGCACTGCGCCTTTATTAACAACAGTGTCATAGGAAGCCATTGTATGGTGCTGGCAGGGACAGAAGCAGGGAGACCATTCTGGGGACAATTGCTGGGGTGTAGGGATCATGGTGGCTTGGACCAGGGAGATGGCAATATACAATTTTAACCCAAAGAAGGGATTTTTAAAAATTTACATAACTTTTTTCTTACTTTTTTCATCATTAAATTAATGTCACCATAAGAGATTAAAAGTGTAGGCACAATAATGGACTATAGAACTGTATTAATATTCTTTCATCAATTGTAATAAAGGTAATTACTGTTAAAAAATTGTACAATTCATTAAAACATGCTATCATGACTAGTAATAATAAATGTTCCACAGCAATGCAAGGAGTTGGTGGTGGGGTGGGAATATGGGAATCCCATCTTTTATGCATGATTGTTTTGTAAACTCAAAACTTCTAATAAAAAAAAGAAATACACAAAAAATCAAAAACATAATAAGTTGTAGGATAGAATTCATACGATCTCATTTTTCTTAAGTTATTATAAACATTTATATATACAACCAGAAATACGCAGGTGTTAAAAAAAAAACAAAAAACATTAAACCTAAAAAAACAGTGTAGGCATGAACATGCAAAAAATTAGAAATAGTGAAAAGGTGAGTCTCCTAGTAATCCCAGCCCTCAGAGGCAGCTACTACCAACATTTTAGTGCATTTCTATTCCATCTTACTTTATTACAAAGCTAAGATTTTTCTGTAGATGTGATCTTGTTTTCTGCTTTTCTGTTCAAAATTTTGTCTTTGCTTTTACTGTTCCTTATCACAAAAGCATTACCTGCCAATTACACAGAACTCACAAAGTACAGACAATTTAAAAGAAGAAGATAAATAGCCTAATCCCTCTTCCTCAGCTGCACCCATTGTTAACATATTGGTGTGACATCCATCCGAAACCTTTTTCATTGCATATCTATATCTCTCTTTTTAAAGAATGTGTCTAAACCCACTCAGATGTTTCATCTGAGAGCCCTGAGCCGGGGCTGGGGAGCCCCATCCAATAGCTGGACGTGCCTTCTCCTGTCCAACCTGAGTGCTGAATTAGGGTGATAGCTAAGTCATTCCAAATTGGACATTCTATAACCAGGAAGGATGGAAGGCCAGCAGGCCCCAGGACCGCAGGAGAGGGTCGGGGGAAAAGTGAGGGCCCCGAAAAGAAGCCTGGTACCTCTGCAGGGGAGGCTTTGCTGGACCTGGCTGCTGACCATCCTCTAGCCTGGAAAGGGGCAAGACCACAGAGCTGCTTTTGTGACCTGGAATTTCGGGTAACTCCCCGCAGTTCCCGAAGCGTACCAGGCTCTCTCTGGCCCAAGCTGATTCTATTTCTGAAGTGTCTCTTCCCTCTTACTGACCCAGCCTGATTAACTCCTACTGATTCTTCAAAACTTAATTCAAGAGACACCTCCTCCAGTGAGTCTTCCCTGCTTCAGTGTGCAAGGCCTCTGAGAGGGTCAGCGTTTTCTGAGTGTCCCCCAAATTACCACTCATTGGCACAGCAGCCTCGGCTGGAAAGCTTGGCTGATCCCAGAGACCAAACACATATGGAGACGAGGGGCTGTGGCAGGGGCTGGGTGCTGCTTGGACTATGGGCAGGCAGGAAATGATCCCAGCCCTTTGTGGGCAAACACCCCACTTGGCTGTCAGAGCAGCACTCCGCGCCACTGTACGATCCTCAGTGGGTCACTCTTTCCTCGGCACTGCCTGCCTCTTTTTCCTGTTTCCTGGGGTGCAGGGCTTCCTGGGGCAGAAAAGGCCCAGGCTTCTCTGGGTGGGGGAATGGCCTATATTTGTACAGCAGAAGTCAAGCTGCCTTTAGAAGGTAAAGAAGGTGGACTTGACTCTAGAAAGCTAAGCAGATGCCTCTTCCCCTGTGGGCCGTGTCTTGGAACAACATCAAAAGCAAGCTTAGATATTAGGTGAACGAGCCAAACTAACTTCCAGACAGGCAGACAGACAGAGCACTTTCCCCTCTCTGCTTGTTAAGAGCTTTGTATCAAAGGCCAGGCTACAAGTATAGCAGGGAATGAGCTCCCTGGGAGTAGAACATTCAAAGAGGATGGATGGCCCCTCATCAGGAATCTCTTTAGGGGATTCCCAGAAAGAACTAGCAGGATGTCCTTTAAAGACCTTTTAGCTCAAAGATTCTTTGATTCCTGCAGGTGTAGAGTCAGGAACAAAAGGAGACTGAGGAACACCAAGCCCTTGGTGAGGTCCTAGAGGGTAAAGGCAAGGGACAAAGAGAGGCTGGAAGTGGGACATGACTCCCACCCGACTAAAGCAGTGCAAGCTGGGAGTAAGGGACTCATCCCTGCAACTTTGAGTAAGGCCCGAGGATGGGAGGGGAAGGGGACACAGAGAAGAGCAGGCAAGGGCTAGGCAGGGGGGCCACGCAGGGAGTTCAGTCGAGCCCAGGAGACTATAAGTGAGTTGGTCAGAGGTGGAAGGTGGGAAAAGTGGACCCAAGCAGAGTGCACATACCAGCACTCAGGTCATGGGTTCTGCCGCACCGTCAAGCTCTGTGACTGCAAACAATGGACAACTTTCCATCAACTTGGAAATGACAATCAAAAAAACAAAAACAAAATTCTAAATGCCACCTCCTGGTGAGAGCACCCACCTCCACGTCAAAGTACAGTTCTTGAACATTTAGTTCTGTCACTCTTAGAATTAAGACCAAAATCCTTTATGTGGCCTTTAGTCCCTGTGTGATCTGGCCCTGCCCCCTCCCAGGCCTGTCTTGAGCTGCATGCCCTACTTCCTCCAGTCGCTCTAGCCCTCTGCTTGTCCTCTGGCCTCTGTATTACATTGTTTTGCTGTGGGAACTCTCATCTTATTCACCTCCACAACCAGTCCCTTCACTGGATAATTCCTACCTATTCTATGGAGTTCAGCTCAAATGTCACTTCTTCCAGGAAGCCCTCCTGGATACGCCCCAAACAAGGGGCATACTCCTCTCTTAGCCCTGTGTACCACCAGACCCCAGCATCTAGCCTTGAACCTGTCACAGAGTGAGTACTACAGGAGTACTTGTTAGAAAGAAGGAAAGGGGGTGGGGGGGAAGGGAGAGAGGAAGGATGGAAGGAAGAAAAGCAGGAATGAAGGAAGGAAGATAGGAGGAGGAACGAAGCTGAGAAAGAAACCCCCACCCTCCAAGAAAAATAGCATTCTTAGTAATAGAAAGATGATGGAACATGAAACACAATTAACTAAATCAAGCACATAAATAGAGGTCCATATGTCAAGGTTCTATTTGTTCTGTGACAGTGTAAAAACTGCACATTTTTCACCAAGATGGAAACAACAAACAAACAAAAGACATGTACATGATCTCCTGCTGAGACCTTCTGCCACTTCATCAGAGTAGCTCACCCCCACCCACCCACCCCGCGAACTCAGTCCAAGCAGGAGGAGCAGGGGGACTCCCAAGTACAGACAGACTGGGCCCAGGGTCCAAGGAGTTCAGGAGTTAAGACCAAGAAACCAAGCTGGAGGTCAGGAACCAAAGGCAAGGAGAACAGATGTGACTAACCACTTCCTCCATGCCATCACCAGACTTGGTGGTTGGCTTGTTCAATCCTCACAGTAAGTCTACCAAGGAGGAACTGTTAGCCACATTTTACAGATGAGGAAATTGAACTTCTGACAGATTAAGGAATTTCATTAGCATCGCACAGCTTAATAAGTGGCAGACCTGTAAACTTTGCACCCAAATCCACCTGGCCCCACCACCATGCCACCCCGGATCCCCAAGGTAGGTACAAGTCCCAGTCATAAAGCCCCGCCCCCACCCCCACAGTTGGTGTTGGGGCAGACGTGTGAGCAGGCAGGGCTAATCAAAGGTCCTGCTTGGGTTTTTGTGCTAATGTTGATACAAACAAATGGTCTTTTCTACTGAGAAGCTGAGTGGTAAGAAAACAGAATTGGGGCAACCACGGGACATCTTTCCTGCCATGCGAAGAAGGCCAGGTAGAGACTCAACCACCCAAGAGAGGGAAGCAGAGAGGAGATGTAAGCCAGAGGCTATCTGTGCCCTAGGGCCAGGGCTGGACTGCCTTGGAACTTCCAGATACACAAACACTAACCCTTTTTCATCTAAGCTGGTGTAAGAGGAAAGTGTGGCCTGGGAACTCGATGAGGCTTGGACAGGTCTAAGCGAGACTGAAGGGGACAAGGAGGGGACAGGAGGCAGAGTCTACCAACCTGGTCTGGGACTGCACCCACCAGGCTGCCATCTGACTCTACCCATGGTGTACTTCTCTGATCTCAGGCCTGCCATCTGCAGAGGGATATACTAATTTGCAAAACCACACCAGAGACTGCCTGTTCCTGGGGAAACAGCAGAAATGGGAAATTTTCCAGTGAAATAGATAGAAAGAGATCTTCCCAGTCTAGAGAGGGAGGCGGGAATAGTCAGGCTCATATGTAGTTTGTACCTGCTTGTAACTGAAGGGAGCTTATACCCCATGACATGCCCTCAAAAAGGAGGTATTTTGAAAACAACTGAAACATGGATCCCAATGAATCCGCAAAAAAGTCCAATGAGCAGAGAGCTGGAGATGAGGAAACCAAGGCTCAGGAGGGTCAGAAACTCCCTGAAAGCCACCGAGCTGGGGAGTGGTCAAGGCAGAATTCAGTGGACAGCCTCAGGCCCGAGCTCTTGCATTCTTGACACT
>PVIY010045576.1:0-18989 GCA_004026745.1 Myrmecophaga tridactyla | reverse complement strand
GGGCTTCACCCCTCCCCTGGGGAAGGCACAGGCTCCAGACAAGCCCCCAAAAGAGCTCGCTTCTGCCTATGTCTGGGATGGTTGCTGCCTGAGAAGTCCTGCTGCTATATCCAAAGGCAGTCAAGCCTTTGTAGAAACACAGCCACAAAAACCTCTGTTTCCTTCTTTTATTTCCCTTTTTCCATGAGCCCTGCCCCCTTGGTGCTGGGGCAATAATGAGCAACCTCTGCTTTGACCAGGTTCACCTAAGCTAGGGGCCTATTTTTAGTAGTCAGAATTTGTTAATTAATTCAACAATTGGCGTTTGATTGTGTGCAGTCCCTGCTGCTGGTAACGTTCCTTTCCTTTCCCCTCTGGGAAGCAGCCTGTGGGGGAGGGGCACCGGCCACCGCAGCCACGGTTCTGTGGGGGCTCAGAGCCGGTCCAGCTGGTCCAGACTGCGGTACGCTATGTGTCCGGCCACTGATGTGGCCCCAGGAGCTGTTCTGTACTATTTCTGGTTATTTAGCAGTTCTGGAGGATGAACTAAAATGCGCACATTGTTAAGCCATCATCTTGACCTGGAAGTCCAATATTATGTATCTTGATTGAGGTTTATTGTCACATGATTTGTAAAACCTCATCAAATTCCTCTTCAAATTTGTGCATCTTATTGCATGTAAATTATACCTCAGTAAAGTAGCCTGAAGAAAAGTTAACTTCAAATTTGCTTTGTTCTCAGCTACCAGCAAACAGATCTCAGTAAACAAATCACAAATAGAGTGGACTCAGTATAACTCATGTTAGAAACAAGGTCACTGGAGAAGCCTAGTAAGAAAAGATGGAGAACAATATAGACAGAAACATAAGCCCTCTAAAGCCCAATTGTAGAAAAGGCACTGATCAGCTCCCTCCTGAGTTTGCTCACCCTCCAGGATGGTCCCTTTTCATAAACAATCATCCAGAATTAAAATGCAGTAACGATTATTTACCCAGAGCCATATGTTAAAATTTTGGAGAATTCTCAGCTTCCATGCAGTTCTATTCTACACGAAGTTGAGGAAACATCACTGGTTGATAAGCCAGAAGGCTGGTGCATTAAATCATCAGTCAGTTGATTGCATCTAATGACTGATTACATCTGTGATCAATTTAGGAATGCACCCCCCACACAATGAGATAATCCAATCAGTTAGCTGTTCTTTCAGTGAGTCCATGAAAGAACCCTCTAGTTTTCATCTAAAAATGTCTTTATTTTGTCCCATTTTTATTGTGACTTTTCCTCCATTTACTTTGAAGATATGTTATTGTCTTCTGACATCTCCTCTTCGTAGCTAGTCACCATTCCTTTTAAATAACGTCTTTTTTTTTTTATAAGGATTTCTTTTGTCTGTTATTCTGCAGTATCACCATGATGCACCTAAGTGTTACAACTGCTTTCATTATCTTACTTGAAACTTATTTTGCTCCTCATGTGGAGCAAATGAAAAAATTTCCATAATTTCTTCAATTATGGAAAAGTCTAAGCCATTCTGTCTTTGGATAATTCCTCCCCTTCTTTTTTCCAGTCTTGTTAGTGACTTCTATTAGATTTGTATTGGGCCTTTACATTTTCTTCCATGTCTCTTAATTTCTCTTAGCTCTCTGTGGGGCATTCTCAGTAATACTCTTAGATATATTTATAAGTTCAATCATTTTCAGGTGTCCAGTGATTAAGCTTTCCTTTCTCTACATTTTTTCATTTGGATTTTCTACTTCTGGAGATTCTTTTCAGTTCTTTTTAAAATCTGCTGATCCCTTTTTTATATTTTTATATTATGCTTTTTTAATGAATTTTTCCTTATAAACCCTGTTTAAACATTCTCTTTCATATTGTTGTATCATACAGTTCTTTTGGGTACAAACTTGCTTATGTATTTACTCTGCTGACTCGCTTCTGTGATGACTGATTTCCTTGCTGATCTGTAATTTTTTATTTTGAATTTACTTCAGTGGGGGAAAGATACATTTTTTAAGAAAATTTTTAATTTTTTTAGAGAGGTTGTGGTTTACAGAACAATCACACACAATCTATCTATCTATCTATCTATCTATCTATCTATCTATCTATCTATCTTTATATATATTTGCTTTTATACATTAGGTTTACTTATTTCCCTCCCCTTCCTTGTTTGGGGCCCATTTTACTACCCTTCCCTCTCCCAATGGTGGTACCTGATAGTAGATTGTGCATTTATTTGGGTGGTCTATTGGTTTCACCCTCCTCTGTAGATGACTCATTCAGGTAAGGTCGTTTGGCTTTAGATGGGTTGGCTATTGGTGTGTGTTTCCCATAGTGGGTAGTCCCCAGGCAGGGTGTCTGTGCTGGACACAGGGCCTGCTGACCTTGATTAACCATCCTTGTTCAAGGGCTCTTTCACAGTTTTCTCTCACCCCTCCTTGTTCTAGCCTGCCTCAAATTCCCCTTCAGAGTTCTCACCCCATAATCTTAAAGGGTGCTGAGGGATGATGGTCCATCTTCTGTACCTGCTTCTGACCTGTCAGGGGGTGTGGGCCCTGGACATAGAACTCTCTGGCTAATTCATTTAAATTGATGGGAGAAGTCTGGAGGGGCAGTTGGAAGGGCTGGAAATCCTTGCATCAGCATTGGCTTAGTGATAAAGGTTTCTAATCTGGATGAAATAAATTTGGTGAGAAGCTTAAAAATGCAAGGGCCAGTTAATAGCAAGAGGAGGATAGATTTGAGCAGGTTTAGGAGACACATTAGCCAAAACTCAGGAAAGAAATGATTTAGGTCTAAGAGTGAACTCCAGCTAGGAGGTTCATTCCTGCTTAAGTGGGGAATAAGAGGGTGCATATGCTAAATTAAGAAGTGCAGGAATGAGGTTTAGAAGGGGCGTGATTGTGCTGTGGCTCTGGCTGCCATGCTGGCCTCATTATTCCCTTGAGAAATGTCATTATTTTTCTGAAGGCCAGGGCAATGAGTTACTGCTAGTTTTTGTTGGTAAGAGCATAGCAGTTAAGAAGTTGAGGTGTTTAAATGGGAGAAAGCTTGACTTTTTCTGTATTGCTGTGTGAGCATGGAGGACACATGCAAAAAAACACAGCCATTTCCCTTTTCTAGTTTTAGAGCTCAGGTAAGCGTAATTAGTTTTGCTTTCTGAACTTAAGTTCCTGGGGGCAGGGCTTTGGCTTATTAAATTTGGAGTCCTCACTGCTTAAAAGGAATTTCCCAGGTGGGGAAGTTTAATAGTTTGGGCATACAGACAATATTATATTCATTTAATTTTAACTAGATCAACATCACTTATATGTTGCTGTATGGAGTAAAGCTGACTTTTAGAGCTGGAGAACTTTAACTGAGTCTTGGGTGTTACATAGATACTTAAAGTTCTAGGAACCATTAGGCTATATAAAGAGCAAAGCATCTCAGAATACAGAAATAACAGTTAAAGCTTAGGAGTAAATGTGATTGTTGTAAGAGCATACACATTAATCTTTAATTTTTATAACTATTTTAAATGAATTTACTTTCAGATAGAAACATTTGACTATTGTTTTATATTATGGCTATTAATTATGAACTATAGCAGAACTTTTGTCCTGTTCTATTTTTATACATTTACCAGGGTTATATTTATTAACAGGTAGAACATAATTAGTATACGAGCCTTCTTTTTCTCCTTTAAAGTTCTTTTTGTTGAAGATGAATGTGCTGGTTTGAAAGGATGTATGTCCCCTAGAAGAGCCATGTTTTGATCCTAATCCCATTTTGTAAAGGCAACCATTTCTTCTAATCCTTATTCAGCATTGTATCTTTGAAACTGTAATTAGACTATCTCCCTGGAGATGTGATGTAATCGAGAGTGGTTGTTAAACTGGATTAGGTGACGACATGTCTCCACCCATTCAGGTGGGTCTTGATAAGTTTCTGGAGTCCTATAAAAGAGGAAACATTTTGGAGAATGAAAGAGATTCAGAGAGAGCAAAGCAGAACAACATAGCCATGAGAAGCAGAGTCCACCAGCCAGCGACCTTTGGAGATGAAGAAGGAAAATGTCTCCCAGGGAGCTTCATGAAACAGGAAGCCAGGAGAAGCAGCTAGCAGATGATGCGCCCTTCCAGATGAGAGAGGAACCCTGACCATGTTTACCATGTGCCTTTCCAGATGAGAGAGAAACTGACTGTGTTCGCCATGTGCCTTCTCACTTGAGAGAGAAACCCTGAACTTCACTGGCCTTGTTAAACCAAGGTATCTTTCCTTGGATGCCTTTGATTGGACATTTCTATAGATTTGTTGCGATTGGGACATTTTCTTGGCCTTAGAACTGTAAACTAGTAACCTATTAAATTCCCCTTTTTAAAAGCCATTCTGATTTTGGAATATTGCATTCCGGCAGCTAGCAAACTAGAACAATGAAATTTTGCTTTATAGCTGACCACTTGTACTTTTAGAGAAGCCTTTGGAGTAAAGTAGTGTAACTGACAAGTAAATCTGGTTGTTCCCAAGATTTTTAACTTTTAACATTATACAGATCAGTATTAAAATAGAAAGAATGTTCAAACATATGAGTAACAAATTTACCCATGCAAATTTAGCTAATAGGATAGAAAATTTCTTTTACTTATTTTAATGTTAAACATTTTTTTATCTAATATGTTAAACTATTTTAGCACCTCATTTTTATAAGTTCAGAGAACAAAGCCTTAGTAAGTTTTCTTTTAAGAATGAGAAGATTTGTTTCTGAAATGAAGGATAAGGTTAACATAAATATTAAGGATATTATTGGTTTTAGAGTGCTCAGATGGTTAACAAACTTTTTTTAACCTTTCACTTAAAGCAGTTTACCAGAGAGCAGCATTGACTATGACAGTCAGAATTTACTTTTATAAACTTTCTATAATTTTTTGTAGTTAGCACTGACTATAAGCAAAACTTGCTTTTTAAAAAATTTCCACCTTTTCATAGCCATCTAGGACATAAACCTTCTGCAATTTTCTATATTCACTCAGGGCTTGTTGTCACTAATGACTATAAAATTTACTTTCTTTAACCTTTCTGTGACTTTCCATATCCATTTAATTAATAATTACAATGTGTGCCAGTTTTGAAACTGTTGTGCACAAAGAAAAGCCATTTTCTTTAATCCTCATGCAATATTGTTGGGTGGAATCTTTTTTGATTGTTTTCATGGAGATGTGATACACCCAATTGTGGGTTGGTAACTTTTGAGCAATTGGTTTCCATGGAGCTGTATCTCTACCCATACAAGGTGGGGTGTCTTACTGGAGTCCTTTAAGAGGAAACCATTTTGGGAAAAGCTTTACTGCTGATAGAGCCCACACAGCCAGAGGCCTTTGGAGATGCAGAAGGAAAACACCTCTGGGGAATCCTTATGAAACAAGAAGCCAGAAGAGAAAGCTAGCAGATGTCATCATGTGCCTTTCCAGCTGACAGAGGTGTTCCAGATGCACTGGCCTTTCTTGAATCAAGATATCTTTCTCTAGATGCCTTAGTTTGAACATTTTAATGAACTTAGAACTGTAAACTTGCAATTTTATAAGTGTCCCTTTTAAAAGCCATTCCATTTTTGGTATATTGCATTCTGTCAGCTTAAACTAAAACAGAATGAAATTCACTCTTATAGTAGGAATACGTTAGCTTACAAAGTCAACATATTGCGACACTGCCCTTTGAGGCAGTGGGAGGCCATAAGGTCTGCTGCCAAGGTATTTTTAAAGATATAGGAATTTTGAAACCTTTGGGGTAGCACTGTTTAAGTGAGTAGAGTGGGAATTGTATTTAAGTCTTTGCCATTTAAAAGCAAATAGGTATAAGAGTTAAGGTAAAGTGAGATAAAAAATTAGTTTTGAAGTTATAGGCCTGAAAACTTGAGTCCAGTTAGGGGTTATTCCTGGACTAGCTTTGGGATGTTTTTGCTTTATGTAGATGGGTTTATTTGCTTAATCTTTCCTTGAATGACAAGAAGCCTCAATTTAGTAGGGGCTTCAGGGCAAACGAGGTAAATACTGGTTGGGTTTACTAGTCTTAAGGTGGGCCCTAGGGAGTGAAAAAGATGCTCCCTGGAAGAGGGTGGGTAGTCAGGGAATGCCTTTGAGGTTACAAAGGAGAGGGATAGTGAAGGTTTTAGTTTTTGGCTTTATTGTCAACTACCATAACTAGGCAAGTCTGAGCGGAGGTAGGCCCAGAATGGCAGTTTAGTACTGAGTAGCTCCAGTGTTAAGAAATTAATAAGCATACCTGTCCATTGTATGCTGTATGGGGGTCACATTTCACTATTTTTCCATGTGAGTATCCCATTATAGCAGCACCATTTGCTGAATTTTTGTTTGTTTTGTTTGTTTGGGAAGTGCACGGACTAGGAATCGAACCCAGCTTTCTCGCATGGCAGGAGAAAAGACAATTTTTAATAAGTCATTAGTAGGAGTTTGTGGGCCAGTGGAGAGTTTTTGTAGCTTTCTCCAAAAGTCAGGGCAGATTGGCTGATGAAATGGGTGCCCAGCAAAATCTGACTTTCCTGGGAATATAGGCTTACATTAGTAACTTTTTAAGGCTTCCACTAGCCTCCCCTGGAACAGAGCTGATAATTCCTCTTTCTCCTGAGTGATCTCCCTTAGCTTATTACACTTAACTGGCTTGATGGCACATCTTTCATGCCTTTTAACAACAGGTGTTCTCTCCTTTAATGGAAATTGAGACATGGGCATAATATAAGCTTCAAACCCCATGTAGGTCATTACCTTGATAGAGAGCTATAAATATTGGGTATAGGGAATTTTTAACTATTTTCCTTGTCTTTTACAAACTGGAGGATGGTATTGTAATTGAGAGTCCCATTGGAAGGTTATGCTTCTCCATCGTTTTAGTTTGTATTGACTGTTGGCATTTCCCTTTTTTTTTTTTTCTGGAAAAAGAAAAAGAGGAGACCTTTTGTGCTCTAAGTTTCTTGTTTCCTGAGGGCTGAAAGATGGTATAATTTAGAAGAGAAGTTTTATATTTGGCTGCAGTGGGTTTTAGTTGAAACTAAATGAGGAGTCAAGGGACGGGGCTGTTCAAAAGAGGATTAACTAAAATCTCTGTGACCTCTTGTGAGGAAGTGTCATGAGGAAGAACCCTCTGAAGAGTCCTCCTGAGCGTAACAAAATTTGCAAGAGCCCTATATGGGTTTGTCCTGATATATAGCTATAAAAACTGTATGTGAAAAGGGAGTTAAATGAGACAGAATGAGGTTCTGTCTGTCCAGAGTTATGCGATTCTTTAATTTATTCATGTAGCCAACAAACACAATAAAACTCCTTTAATCAGAAAAAAAAAAAAAAAAAAAACTGTATGTGAGGAATGTCTTTTGCCACTTTCCCTCTTTTTTACAAGAGATTTAACTGTAGGGTAGGGTTATAACTGACTGTCCCATTTGTGGGCCAACATTGGCTGTCCTCTACGCAATATTGTGACTAGGCAGTATGCTATAGCAGCACCACCATCACAGGTCACCGGCCTGCCTTATCTCCATCAGGCTCCTTATCCCCAGGTATCCTGGGGTCCTTGAAGACTCAGGAGACAGATGGCCAAGATAATGTTTTTTTATAAAAGGAAGTTTCATGTGCCCCAGTTGAGTATCCAGTGCAGTTTGCTACATTTCATTCTGGCTAAGTTCTAGGAGTTTTAGTAGTACTGAACCAGTTTCTCTATGTAGGAATATTTCTTTCTTTATTAAGAATTAGGTTTCTTTAATAAATACAGAGAGAGTCAATCTTTTTATTTCTTCTTGAGTCAGATTTGGGCAGGTGTGCTTTTCAAGGAGTTTGTCAAATTTGTTGGCATAAAGTTGTTCATAATATTCTATCCTTTTACCATCTGTGTGATCTGTAGTGATGATATCTTGATGTTGGTGATTTATGCTTCCTCTTAATTGTTCTTACTAGTGATTTATCAATTTCTAAAATCTTTTCAAGCAAACAACTTCTGTTCATTTTGACTGTCTGTTTTCTATTTCACTGATTTCTAACCTTACCTCTTTCTTCTACATACTTTGGGTTTAGTTTGCTCTTCTCTTTCATGTTTGTGTTGGTTAGGTTCATGTGTTAACTTGACCAGATAATGGTGCCCATTTGTCTGGTCAAGCAAGCACTGGCCTGTTACTGCAAACTTACATTTCATGGACTTAAATCATCAGTAACTTGTTTGCATTTATAGCTGATTATATCTACAAAGGAGAGTTTCTTCAGCATTGAGAAACATTTCAGCCAATCAGGTGAAGGCTTTAAAAAAGTGATGACTTGAGCAGTCAGAAAAGAGAATTTTTATCTTTTCTTCAGCCAGCCAGCTTCTCCTCGGGAATTCATTGAAAACCTTCATTGGAGTTGCCAGCTTGCACCCTGCCCCACAGAATTTGGACACATGCATCCCATAGTTGCTTGAGACACTTATAAAATCTCATAATATTTACAGATATTTCCTATTGGTCCTGCTTCCCTAGAGAAACCTAACACAATGTCTAAGGTAGAAACTTAAATCATTGATTTTAAACCTTTCTGTTCTAATATAGACATTTAAAGCTATAAATGTCCCTCTAAACACTGCTTCAGCTGCATCATTCAAATACTGCTATGCTGTCATTTTTATTCTGTTCAAAACATTTTCTAATTTGCCTTACGATTCTGTCTTTCACCCACTGCTTATTGAGAAGTGTGTAATTTAATTTCCAGTACTGAGGAACTTTGTAGACTCGTTGTTATTGGCTTCTAATTAAGGTCTCTTATGGTTAATTTCATTTCAATTTCTTGAAATGTATCAAGACTTATTTTATGGTCAAATAAACTATTTTGGAGAAAGCCCTGTTTATGAAAAGAGTTGTTTTTCACCTGTGGGATATAGTGTTCTTCAAACATCAGTTAGGTCATGCTGATTGTAGTGTTGTTCTCATCTCTATACTGAATTTCTTGACTATGAGTTCTATCAATTACTGAGATATGATTATGGATTTCCAATACAATTGTGGATTTATCTATTGATCTCTTTTGTTCTGTCACTTTTTGCTTCATGAAATTTATTGTTCTTGTAATAGGTTCATATCAGTGTAATCCTGATGAATATACACATGCATACAGTCCTAATGAACTTCTCTTTACTGATTATATCAAGTCCCTCTTTATGTCTTATAATCAATTTGTCTTGAGGTCTACTGTCTCTTATTACTATAGCCATGCCAACCTTCTTATGCTTATTAATGTATTTTGGGGGACCACTTTTTAAGTTAATTTCTTGGCTTAGAATTTCTGCATCATTGGATATTTGTATCCCACATTCCCAGGTGAAGGCCTAGTTTCCACATCTCATCAATGAGCTTCTTCCCCCGAACATCTCACCCCACCAAAAAAAAAAAACAAAATGAAAACAAAAACAAAAAAAACCCAGGAGACCGCAAGCAAGCTCTCTTACCATTTCTTTTGTAGGATTGAACAGGGTCTTGCTTCCAGCTCCCCACCTCCTGTTTCTGTGCAGAAGTTAGAACCCTAGCTCTAATTCTAATTATATGAGGGATGAAAACCCCTTTGATGTTTCTGAATGTCAGCTCAAGGTCAACCTCACACTTAACTGCTTCGATTCATCTTTTAGTTTCTGGGTTCAAAATATTCCCTTTTCTTTTGAACTTGACACTGTTTAAGAAGTTTCATTAAATTGCAGATGATACTTAATGTTAGGTCAGGGGAACGGGGAAGGGCACTGCAACTGGAGCTGTGGAGGCTGTGTCGCCCCTCCCAACATGACTTCCAGAACCGTCCCTTCCGGACACCTGACTTCCGGAACTGATGAACTGCCCCTTCCTGAGGTTACCTGACCCGCTTGCTTAAAAACCGCCCATGCCATCACCCAGGCGCAGAGCCACCTCTCTCCATCTTAGATTCGGTGAGGTCTGCCCCGGAGGGCAGAAATAAACCTGCCCGCTTTAAATTTCCCGGTCTACCTTCCCTCTTTCTCACCCTTTCGCCTCCTAAACCTTTCACTTCCATGTATTTGTAGAAGTAAGGATAGGCATCCATTTGTTATGCCTTTTTTTTTTTCTGAAGTAGCTCCTGTACTTTCTGTTCTTGGCCCTTATCTGAAGAATGGGGGGGAAATGGAATGATTTCCTGACCTCATAAAAGAAAAAAATGTAAAGGAAAAGTGAATAAGAGAAAAATGAGTGGGTGACACTGAATTGAAACTTTCAAAGGAAGGCTTAGGATACCATTTTTTCCTTCTACCCTGATTCAAGGCCTGCTCTACTCCTAGTTTCCTGTCAATCTGCACCCGTTCCACTTGCCCTTTCTCTTCCCCAGTGCTTTCCTGCATATAGAATATAGGCTTTCATGTGAGTTCTTTCCACCTGAGATTACACCCATGCCACTGGTGGCCATTACAAAGTGGAGACATATAAACAGGGCAAGGCACTCCTGGTACAAGACTACAAGGGAGTGATGAAAACATGATCCAGAAACGTGAGTTGGAGGGGGAGGGAGTTCATAAAGTGGAATAGGGACCTCTCCTTCTGACATACACTAATAGCGTAATCTACCAATTCTATTTCCATCTTTACTCACTAAAAAACTGAGGTCTGTGGACATGATGAAAGCTTTCCCTCATATAGGTTCCCAGAAGTACTCACTATTTAGACATCGATTCACTTATTCAATTAATGTTCATTTAAGAATAAATGCTTTATTTAATTCAAGAGGATGCATTTCTGTTTGTGGAAGTTAAAAAAGAGATTGAATGAAATATCCAATTAATAAGTGCATATTTGTTAAAATTAGAAGGGAACTTTGGGAAGGCACATGCTCATCTGGCTAGATAGAAGGAACTGGGGACCAGTTTCATGAAAAAGAATCCTATACTCAGAAGTTTCAAGATGGGCAAAGGTTCATATATTCTATAAGGGAAAGGACTATTTCAGAAAAGGAAGAAGAAAGATCATTACATCTGAGCCACTGCTTTAAGATTTGAAGGAGAGGCCCATTGCTCTTTTGGATTCATTTTTAGAAAAGTGAACAGTTGAGATGGCACAAAGAAGGGTGGCAAAAGAAGCCATGTGAAACCCTATTTACCATAGACCTTCCATAATAACTTGGTTGAATATGCTTAATTAGTAAACATTTGCTATTAAATATCAGTTTATAGTAATTATGCAAAATATTAATTATTTATTAATATAGGTAGGGGGAATAGAGAAGAAATTAATGATGCATTTTTTCACACTGTAGGCTCCAGCCCTAAGTTTGAAATGCTGAATTTTATAGTAAATATTTTAACTAGAAAACAACTAGCTTTAGTTATCACAAAACTGACCTTGAGTGTAGAAGCATTTCAAATAACTTTTCTTAGCTCAGAGGCCCTGAAGAAGTTCCTAAATCACCCAGAATTTCACACAGGAGTAGGGGGAAAAAAAAAACTCCCTCAAATCTAACTGCTAAAAGTAGTGGATAGGGCAAAAATAAAGTATTTTTCTTGGGTGGTATTTATGGTGTCCTAGTCAATTTCAACATTTTGGATTTACCTTATATAGTGTTTTTAGGTACATAATCCTTTCATATAGAAATTATTACAGTTTTACCTCTCACTTTCCAATTCTTAAACTACTATTTTACTTGCTAAATAGAAACAGTCACAATTCTGCTGGCAGAATCAAAATACATATCCAAATAGATACATTCAGAATTTCTCAGTCATTCATTAATATCATTTACAGAGTGATCTACTTTCACAGTCACCATTGGAATGTACATAAAAAACCATCGCAAAAATAGCAGTTCAAACAAAGTCAGTTCCCAAAGATTTCAACCACTCCACACAACATTCAGAATCCCACTAAATCTCATAATTCCATACAAGGATACAAACTCAAACTCAGAAACCACAAATTCCACAATCACATACAGTCTCAAATACAAATCACTCATAACTAATCATTTTAAAAGATTAGTCAGGGCGGACCACAGTAGCTCGGTGGCAGAGTTCTCGTGTGCCATGCCAGAGACCCAGGGGTTCGGTTCCCGGTACCTGCCCACGTAAAAAAATAAATAAAATAAAAGCATAAATTTACCTATTATCCAGTAATTATTCTTCTAGGTATTCACCCAGGAGAAATGAAAACATGTTGGTTTAATTCATAATAAAACCTGGAAATACATCAAATGCTCAACAAGAGAAAACTGAAAAACACATCCTGAACAGAAATAAAAAGAACGAACTATAGAAGAATGTTCGGAAATAAAAAGAATGAACTACATAACATTAATGAATCTCAAAGATATTAGCTTGAGATTTAAAAAAAAAAAGATTTAAATTATAGAACAGACTAAACCGCGGTCACAAAAACCCGAACTATGGTTGCTTCGGTTGTGGAACTAACTGGAATAGGGCATGAGAAAATTTTCGGGCGGCGAAGGTACCAAACACCCACCAGGACAGGCGTAAACACACTGAACGCCCGACAAGTGCCAGGTCCCGCTCTCGGCACTGGGGCTTCCTCAAGGGGCAAAATTGACAAAGAAAAGCCCGGACATCTTCAGGGTCACGCCCTGGAACACACACTGCGGCTCCCCACCTACAGGACCGATAGCTTGGGGGGAAACCACGCCCGGCCCGGGATCCCAGTTCTCGCCTCCGCCTGCCTCGCCCAAACTCCGGTACCCGTTTTAGCCTTTCTAGACCCGGGTTCCCGGTTCCTTCCCAAACTTCTGGCTCAGCCTTCCGCTCATGGTTACATCACCCTTCCTCGGTCCTTCGCCACGTCCCGGACTGGGGTTCCCGCTTCTCTCTTCTGTCCTCCCTAACCCGGGCTTCCGGTTGCCTCCTTGACCCGCCCCAGCCCGGGTTTCCTGTTCCTTCTTAAGCTCTCCCCGGCCAGGATTCCGATGACTGCGTTCTGCGCTCCGAGTCCCTCCTTGATCTCAGCTCGCTCCTAGAGGACCATCACCCGAGCCACGGGATCCGTAGATCAGAACAGCCACAGCCTTCTGCACGGGCGAGTCATCTGCGCCTGCGCATTCCTGGGCTGCCTGGCACTCCTAGGAGTCTCCCGGGCTTGGCGCGTTTTTCGCTACGGTAGGCTCAGCTTTCCGCTGGAACGGCCATATGTTTTCGGTCTTGCACTACGTTTCCCAGAGTCCTCAGGGCTGAATGAACTTCGACCTTTGGGTCCCCTTTCGGTGTCTTTGGGTTTTTTTGGTGAGTTGAGGTGACCCCAAGTCGGGTTGAGGAAAGAGCTCGCGAGTCCCTGGCCCCTGGAGCGCGGCTCGGACGTGTGGAGCCCGAAGCTTCAGGCCTGTGTGTGCGTGAGCTGCGGAAGATGATTGCTGTGGTTGCGGTTGTGTGTGACATAGTCATTGTAAAATGTTTGTGAGTGTGCGCGCGTGTGTGTCGGAGTCCTAGTGCGCGCGCGCAGGGAGGCTGTGATGCGTAACTGAGTTCGTGGGACCGTGAGTGGTGGCAGAACCTATTGCGTGACCGCGGTCTCGGGTGAGGTGAGTGTGTGACACTGACCACGAGATCATGTGACAGCACTGTTTTGACTGCCTACAAGTCTGAACAAGGTGTTTTTTGTTTGCTTTGTTGTTGTTGTTTATTTGTTTTCATCTCTTGTCCTATTATCTTGTCAGAGTTTGGTTGTGTTTCGTGTAGAGCTTCATTTCTCCAGTTCTGTGGAAGAATCTCCTTTGTGAGTATGAATATACCTGTGCCTGTAAAGACTCCGGTGCCTGTGTTAACTAGAGTGCACCTGCACTGATATGGCCCCGTGATGTCTTCATCTGGGCGTATTCTCCCCTTCATCTGGGCATAATGCTTAAGGAAATGGGTGCGTTGATGGAGTGTGTGTGGACCACCAAAGGTCCCAATCACAGGTTCAATGTTTTTCTTGGAACTTGTTTCCCTGGATCCTCTATTTCTGTCCTCACATCCTCAAGCCAGTTATCCAGCTGCAGAGAAATGGTTATCAGAGGGGAAGTTACATGATTCAGAGCCACAGCATTTTCTGAACTGTGCCTTCCTAGAAATTGTGAACTTAGATTCAGCTCCAGGTATTGGTGATGCTGACCTTTCTCTCTGATAATGTAAAAAAAAAAATCAGCTGTATGCTGGTTTCCCTCATACTTCCATCCAGGTGTGTTTGTTGTGGGTGATGGAGCATGTCTGTAGCGTTTTTATTCCACCAGTCAGAGTCTCATGAATCTCTTATTCTTAGCCCCTTAGTTATGCAAGAGAAGGTTCCTGAAGAGGAGGAGAGCATCACTACTTATTAAATGGTAAATTCAAGGTCTGTTTGTACTTTCTCTTTGTTCTGCCAAATATATTTTTGTTTTATACAACATGTAATATTTGCTTTCCTTTTTCTAAATTGGCCTGCCCAGTTGTGACCTATCCATTTACCTGGTCCCAGGGCCTTGCCTTCCCAATTAATGGGACCCAATTCATAATAGATATGGGTACCCTTTTCCAATGCCTTTCCAATGCCCTTCTCCTTTCCAGTTAATAGTCACATACTCATTGGATAAATCATTCATTTCCTCCATGTGTTCTCTTTTTCCCCCCACACATTCTGATGGCATAGAAATAAACCTCTGGGAGGATAAGTTGGAGGTTTAATTTAGAATGAGACTTATTAAGGAGACCAGTGGTTAGGTAGAATAACATACCAAAACCTTTGATCTTATACACTGACTTGATTTTCAAACAAAGCTAGGTAGGAGATGCTTTAATTTCAGTCAATAAGTGGCAAAATCCTGTTTGGAGACATTCAGGAGTCAGAATGTAATTGGGGCTTTGTATAGAAAGGTCTGTGTCAACAGGATAGGGAGCTGTTCCAGAGAATATATGAGATTTTGAGTGGTAACCACCAAGTCTTGTTAGGGATTTGGCAGTGACTGTTTCAGACCACATATTGGTGTAGATTGTGAGAGACTGTGTGGTATAGTGGTCTTTGAGACCAGAGCAGCACTGCCCAATACAAATATAATGTAAACCACGTGTATAATTAAATAATTTCTATTAACTACATTTAAAAAACTAAAAGTAACAGCTGAAATTAATTTTAGTAATGTATTTTATTTAGACCAATATATCCAAAATATTATTTCAAATACACTAATGAGATATCTTACATTCATACTTTCATATTAGGTTTTTCAAAATCCAGTGCTTATTTTCTACTAATTTTCAATTTGGACACTTAAGTTTTTAATGGTTAAAGTGAAATGTAGTCCTACCAAAACAATAAGATGTGTTTAATAGGAAGGCATTTTATATTGCTTTTATATTTAAATTCAAATTAAATTAAAAATTCAGTTCCACACACTAATCATATTTCAAAGGGTTAATAGTTACTAAGCTTTATTTTACAGTTTCTCATTGTAAAATGAAGACCATGATCATATTAATTCCTTATGGTTTTTTTGAGGATTAGATACATTAATATGGGCAAACTCCTAAGGATCTGGCACTAAACAAGTCCTCAGAGGGAATTATAAATAAATAGCCAGTTTTTCTTGGGCATTCTTAGGTGCTTGTTATATGTGCCATAGAACATGCTTTATGTAATTTATCTCATTTGATCCAGACAGCAGTACTTTGAGGTAGGTCCTATTAATGTTCTTAAAATTTTATTGATGAGGGCGGGCAACAGTGGCTCAGTGGCAGAATTGTTGTCTGCCATGCTGGAGACCCAGGTCTGATTCCCAGAGCCTGCCCATGCCAAAAAAAAAAAAAATTACTAATGAGGAAATAAAAGCAGTTAAGCAGCTTAGTAAAAGATCACACAACTGGTGACAGCCAAAGTTTAGATTCACAAACTGAAATTTGGATGGTAGAATCAGTGTTCTTTATTATATTATACAACTTTCAATCATTTGTAAAATCTGATTCCCTAATTATTCAAAAATATTCATCCTCAACCTTTAATATTGACCAACGTCATTAAATACTGCAAAGTTTTTGTTAACATTTTTTATTGTGACATGCAAAAAGCAATAAATTTCAAAATACATTTTAACAAGTAGTTACAGAATAGATTTCAGAGTGTATTACGGGTTACAGTTCCACAATTTAGGTTTTTCCTTCTAGCTGTTCCAAGATGTTGGAAGCTAAAAGAAATATTGATATAATGATTCACCAGTCATACTCATTTATTAAATCCTATCTCCTCTGTTATAACTCCTCCTTTTCCTTTGATCTTTCTCCCAATCTTTAGGGGTATTTCGAGTATGCCCATTCTAACTTTCATGTTGGAAAGGGCAGTCGATAATATGGGCTAGAAGGATGAAACTAGTTGATTATCTGGAGAAGCTGGCCTCTTTGGGTTTCAGGACTCATCTGGTCTAGGAACTAATGTTGTAGGTTTCTGGAAAGTAGTCACGGTGCTTGGAAGTTTTGTAGAATCTCAGATAGAGCCCTAGGTGTTCTTTAGTGTTGGCCGTTAGGTCGAATTCATTTATCAAATTGTTTAAGTTCTCTGTTTCTTTGTTGATCTTCTGTTTGGGTGTTCTATCTATAGAGGAGAGTAGTGTATTGAGGTCTCCCACTATTATTGTTGATAGGTCTATTGCTCCCTTCAGTTTTGCCAGTGTTTACTTCATGTACTTTGGAGCTCCTTGAATGGGAGCATTTAGGATTGCTATTTCTTCTTGGTGAATTGTCCCTTTCATTAGTACATAGTGTTCTTCTTTATATTTAAAGTCTATTTTGTCTGATGTTAATATAGCTACTCCTATTTTCTTTTGGTTACCGCTTGCATGGAGCATCTTTTTCTGTCTTTTCACTTTTCAGTCTATTTGTATCCTTGGCTTTAAGATGAGTCTCTTGTAAGCAGTATATAGATGGATCATATTTCTTAATCCATTCTGCTAATCTGTATTTTTTAATTGGTGAGTTTAGTCCATTGACATACAAAGCTATTACTGTAAAAGCAGTTCTTGAATCTATCCTCTTATCCTTTTGTTTTTTATTGGTCAGTTCTATATAGTCCCTTCCCTCTCTCTGTTTTTATCCTTTAAGTTGCCCTTACTGGTGTTCTTCAATTCTGTGCCCTCCTCCAGACCTTCCTCTCCTGTCTTTTTTTTTTTCAGCCAACAGAACTCCCTTTAGAATGTCTTGTAGGGCTAGTCTCTTGTAACACATTCTTTCAGCGTCTGTCTTTCTGTGAAAATTATAATCTTTCCTTCAATTTTGAAAGACAGTTTGGCTGGATACAGAATTCTTGGCTGGAAGTCCTTCTTTTTTGGGATTTTAAATATATCATACCACTGCTTTGCTGGCTTTAAACTGTTATGTACCCCAGAAAAGCCATGTTTTAATCCTTTTCCAATATTTTGGGGGCAGACCTTTTGGTTAGATTACATCCATGGAGATGTGACACATCCAATTGTGGCTGTGGCCATTTGATTAGATGGAGATGTGACTACACTCATTCAAGGTGGGTCTTGATTAGTTTAATAGAGTCCTTTAAAATGGGAAACATTTTGAAGAAACCTCAGATGCAGATGCTGGGAGAACAGAAGCTACAGAACAGACACAAATATTTGGAAATGTAGACTCCTCGGGAGATGTCAAGGGCTGATAGAGCCAGCAGAAGCTAGAGAGGAACCAGAGACAACAGAGACACTTGGAAAACAGTTGCTTCAGAGCCAACACGCGACACAGACATTTGGAGAGGCAGAACCCAGGAGACATGGCCATGTGCCTTCCCATGAGATGCTAAGCAAGCAGAACTGGAGAGAGGCAAGGGGAGCCAAGAGATGAAACCCAGCCCTGGAGAAGCCAAGTGAGGAACCCCCACAGGAAACAGAGACTGAAAACAACAAAGCTTGGGAGCAAGGGACCAGCAGATGCCAGCCAAGTGCGCTCCCAGCTGACTGAGGTATTCCAGACAGCATAAGCCTTTCTTGAGTGAAGTCCTCTTGTTGGTGCCTTAATTTGCACATTTTCGTGGCCTTAAAAGTGTAAAATTGTAATGTAATAAGTTCCCTTTATAAAGCCCATTCCATTTCTGGTATATTGCTTTCAGGCAGCATTAGCAAACCAAAACAATTGCCTTCTTACCTTCATGGTGCCTGTTGAGTAGTCCAAACTCAGTCTTATATGGTTTCCCTTGTATGCAGTGAGTTGCTTTTCTCTTGCCGATTTTAGGATTTTCTGCTTCTCTTCAACATTTGACAAACTGATTAGTATGTGTCTTGGAGTTGACCTATTTGGATTTATTCTGTTTGGTGTTTGTTGGGCTTCTTTGATTTGCATATTTATGCCCTTTATAAAGGTTGGGAAGTTTTCCTTCATTATCTTTTCACCTAATCTTCCTAGCCCTTTTCTCTTCTCCTTCTGGGACACCAGTGATCTTATGTTTGTGTGCTTTGTGTTGTCCATCATTTCCCTGAGATCCAATTCAAATTTTCCATCTTTTTTGCCATTTGTTCTTTTGTGCATTCAGACTTGATTGTCCTGTCCTCTAGTTCGCTTATTCTTTCTTCTGCCTCTTCAAATTTGCTGTTATGTGTCTCTAGTATATTTTTTATTTGGTCTACATATCTTCATCTCTGTGATATCTGCTATTTTTCTACTTGTTCTTTCAAATTCTTTTTTATGCTCATCTCATGTCTTTTTTATATCCTTTCTGTCATTAGCCAAATTGAATTTATTTAGTAAAGTTGTATAAACATCTTTGATTAGAGATTAGAGATGCAGACTTCTTCTAAGGTCTGTGTCTCCTCTGGTGTTTTAATTTGGTCATTAGGCTGGACTGTATCTGTCTGCATCTTCCTATGCTTTGTGATTTTCTCTTGCCTTCGAGGCATTTAATTATCTTGATAGGGTTACTTTGGAAGTTGGTTTTCCTCAGTCGTCTAAGATTTTGTATTTGTAGCACAGGCATGGGGCAGGACAAGAGATGTGGGGCGGGGGCACTATGCTGGTACCTGTTGGCATGGGGTGTGGGGCATGGGGTCAAGGTGGGCAGTGCGGGAGG
>PVIY010045575.1:0-18997 GCA_004026745.1 Myrmecophaga tridactyla | reverse complement strand
CAGTCTTGTAATGGTGGTGGAAATGATGGTAATAGTGATGATGGTGATAGTGATGTAGTGATGATGGTGATGGTGGTGATGGCGATGGCGATGGTAATGATGGTGACAGTGATGTAGTGATGATGGTGGTGATGATGGTGATGGTGATGATGGTGATGGTAATGATGGTGATAGTGATGTAGTGATGATGGTGATGGTGGTGATGGTGATGGCGATGGTGATGGTGGTGATGGTGATAAGAACGGTGATAGTGGCGGTGATGGTGGTGATGAGGGTGATCATGATAATGGGATGATGATGGTGGTGATGGCGATGATGATGCAATATTGATAAGGAAACATTCTTAGGTGCCGGTGTTTCTTAGGAGGCTCTTACCTTGCACTGCCTTCTCTTCTGAGGCCTCTCATCCACTCTCCTGCCTCCGCTACTTCTTCCATACTGACAGCACTTAACCTTATGCCTCTGAGCCCCAATTTTCTCAACCTCCAAAATCCTTAGCCACTGATTTTGTAAAAATAGACTTCTTATAAACCCCATTCCAGGACAAGTACCGCTGGCTGCATCTATTTCAGCAGTGAGTCCAGGAGGGGTGATAAATTATTCGAGCAGCTGAATGAGATGAGTTCACAGAAAAGGCTCTTTCCCCGACTGGGCTTGGTCATATCTAGCTGGTGTGTGTCTCTGGACCACTCTGCTTGGCTTGTGTCCAGTTGCCTGTGTCTGTGGGGCCTTTAACTTGGCTCTTTGATAGACAATGGTGACTTTCTCTGACTCCAAATCTCCAACCCATCCCAGGAGAGGGAAAGGGGGCAAGAGAACATGTCATAGGCCCACCCTCAGCCAGGGTTTACACCACAACTAAAACCCTGTAATTAACGGTCTCCCAAATGGAAGGTTTGTTTATACATTTCCCATTTCTGTTTGCTCCTCCATTCTCAAAGCGAACACTTTGCTTATTTAAGTGACAGGCCGTGCCTTGGCCACAGTTCTTGGGGAAAACATCTTTAAAGATCCAAAGCGTGTTTACAATGAAAAGTCTTGACAAGGGATAGTCTTCAAAGGACTTCTGATGCCTGCCCAGTGGTTATTCACTTAAAGCTCACATCTTCTCTTCATTTTGAGGTTCCTGAATTCTAAAATACTCTTCAAAATAAAAGACATAGTTTAATATGACTCCAGGCCTTAAAGAAAAACCACACACACAGGTAGAGGCATGAGTTACTTTCTAAGAATGCATCAAGGTAGTTAGCAGTCTCACTCTTCCCATAAACTGGAATGGCTTTCTGCCTCAGTTTCCCCATGGAAAGTGTGTTCCACCCAGTTAGAATTATACAACAAAAGAGGGACTTCTTCAGGAGGTGAGAAGCTCCCCATCCTTTAGGCTAAGGAACAGTGGGTTGAGAAACCCACAGTGGCAGCAAGGGAACAAGAGGTGTTGTGTAAGGGAATTAAATGCATGAAAGAGGCTCTGTGAAAGAGGCTCTAATCAAGAGTCTTTCCGAGTTGTACACAAACCTGAGAGTCCAGGATTCTGAGGAGTTCAGGAGAGATGAGTTTATCGAGAGAGTATATGCTGCCTAATCTGCCATTGATGAAGTGGAATGTGGTTAAAAAAAAAGAAGTAAAGGTTGGGGACTAGTCCTAGATTGACCATTTCCTAGCTGTGTGACCTAAGTCAGTTCCCTTAGCCTCTCTGTGCCTCAATTCCTCCAATTGTTGGGAAAATAAAGGAGGATGATACCTACCTGTAAGAGTTCTAAGTATGAATGAGGCAACACATGTTATGCTTAACACACATAGTAGGTGCTCAATAAATGCCTATCCCCTTTCTCCTCCACTGGATGGCAGCTTAGGCACATAGGCAATATAAGCTATATAAGCTCCACAAAGATTCCCCCCAGGAGTGCCTGGGATCAGGCACTACCGACCTCCCCAGAACCATCAGAAAGGAAAGTACTGCCCTCCTTTAATGCTATCTCTTAGCTACTTAAGGCCCTTGCTTCTTCCTGCCACAGGACCTTTGCACAAGCTGTCCCTTCAGCCAGGAATACTTGTTTCCCTCCTTTCCCCAGTCCACTTGGTGAGCTCCTGCTGATTCTGCTAATCTCAGCTCATGAGTCACTCTCTCAGACACACCTTCCCTGATCTTGAAACCAAATAAGCCCCCTTTACACATTCTCACAGTACTTGATAGATCTACCTCTTCTTCAGATTATTGATTAAGGCTTGTCTTCCCCTTGACTCCTTGAAGGCAGAAACTACATTGGTTTTGTTCATTGCTGCATCCCCAGCAGTGCTCAGTAACTATTTGCTGAATGAATAAAATGATGAATAAAAGGGACCAGGAGCCCCTTCCCTTCCTATGTACCTAGCTGTCAACTCTGTAAGGTGACCATGGGGATGCTCGTCACAGCTGTCTGTGAGCCGTTTCCACTGGTCCTGATAGTTCAACCAAACAGCTGGGCTCCACTTGTTAATGCAGCCACCACCACTGCCATGCCCTCAACATAACAAGCTCTTCACCTCCCACCTGACCTTCCCCTACAGCTCTGTGCAGTGGGCTCCCTGTGCCCATTTTACAGAAAAAGACACTGAGCTTATAGGAGAGTACCTACTGGCTGAAGGTCCCACAGGTAGTAAGAGGACAACTGGCTCAGATCTCCACCCCTATTCCAAAGCTTGGCTCTCTCTACCTCCTCACACAGCACTTCTCACAGGAAACGGCACTTAAAATAACAAAAGTCACCTTGGGCCTCTATTGTCATTGCACCTGG
The DNA here is from genome assembly GCA_004026745.1 of Myrmecophaga tridactyla. Lineage (NCBI taxonomy): Eukaryota > Metazoa > Chordata > Mammalia > Pilosa > Myrmecophagidae > Myrmecophaga > Myrmecophaga tridactyla. The sequence continues at coordinate 16,223 of PVIY010045575.1, read as the reverse complement.
ATGTGTTGAGATGGACCTGTGTTTGGAAGGCATGACGTGTCATCACCGGGGCTTGGGGCTGGCCTGGACTGCTTCCTCTCCCCACAGAGATGCTTTCAGGCAAGCACTAATCCCTTCAGGTGATGTACGGCCTGGCAGGGGCCAGCTTTTCTCTGGCAATTAAAGACCGGCCAGCCCCAAGTCCTCCTCATTAAACTCTCACTTAGCAATTTGTTCTGTTCCCAAAGTTCCTTTGATGAGCTGCCAAGCCAAGAACTGGCTGGCTTCCCTCCCTGTTTTCTTAGAATCTCAGGAAGGGGGATGTGTCTGGGGCCCATTGTGTTTCCACAACTGCTCCAGCAAGTCTCAGGGGCAGGTTCTCAGGCCCACTCTGACCTGGAGATCTTTCTCCTAGGTTCTAGGTACTAGGAGCTCCCAGGATTCACCTCTGCAAGGCCTCAGAGGCCCCACATAGTTCTTACCCAGAGACAGGATGGCAGGGGCTGGGGTGGGACTGGTTCATTTTCTCTCCTCATGGGATCTTGGGGCCACAGAATTGTATTCTTTCAGAGCCCTGGCGTGGTTGTGGAGAGGGATGGGAGATGGTCTTAGTGGATCTTTGGGAGGAAGTTCAGTTAACTGGTGAGACATAGGTGAGAAGTACCTCTGGATGTAACATGTGAGTGAGGGATGATTTTGTCATTACTCAAGTAAAGATGGAGCCTCATTTAGGAACAGGCATATGGGCATAAGGCTGCTGCCCCCATCCCTTCCCTTCCCTTCTGTCCCTCATCCTTCCTCATCTGAGATCCATCCATGACTAGACTCTGGGACCAAGGTCAGTGAGTATAGGATGACCCAGAGGCCCCCAGCTAGGGAAGCAGGTGGTGGGTGATGTTTTCTCTGCAAGGGGAGCTGGCTCTGTCTGGAGTGAGGGGTATGGTGAGGCCAACTTTAGACATACTGAGTATGGGGTCCTGGGGACATCCTAGCAGACATCTCGCAGGCAGCTGGGCCTTTGGGGCTGCAGCTGGAAGGAGAGAGCTGACTTGGAGATGGACAAATGAGAGCGAGCAGCTTGGAGTGGGAGAAATGAAGCCACAGCAGGGAGAAAATTTCCACGGACGGCACCTCTCGCCTCCTAATATGCACTATGGAGAACACAGCATCGCCTGTGAACTTCCTGCCAGAAACACAGAGCCCCAGACCAGTCACGGGTTCCCAGAATTGAGGGACAGTCTACAAAATCTGCACCCTGTACTCTTCAAAAATGTCAGGGTTAAGAAAGATGAAGAAAAGTCAAGGAACGGTTCCCGACTAGAGGAGACAAAAGAGGCATGACGATTGCAGGCAAAGTGCGATCCTGGACTTTGGAGAAGAAACTCTAATACAGATGATTGAGAAAACTGAAAAAAGCTGGCTATGGCCTGAAGATGAAATAATAGTACTTTATCAACACTGATTTTGGCAACTGGGGAAAAAAAATCGAAGGAAGAGGCATCAGGGTAGAGTCTGAGAAGAACAGCCAGAACAGCTGAGAGTGGGGGAAGGGGCCATCACCCCGACACTGCCCAGAGGTCAAGTGTAAGGAGGTTAGACGTGCGTTCACAGGCTTAGCGAAGAGGTAGGTCACGGTGACTTTGGAGGAGGACTGGGAGGTGGGAGGCCGGTGGTCTGAGCAATGGAAAGATGAAGACATAGAAAGAGCAAATGTACCTAACACTTCTCTGTGCTCTCTCCTCATGAAAGTCAGAGAGGGCACACACCCAGCAAGGCTCAGGAGCCTTTGCCCATGACCAGGGATAAACCAGATTTAACTTGACCTAAAGTGGCAGTATAATGTCAAGAGATGTCCTTTCTGTCCCAATTCTCATCTGGCCACATGCTGCAGGTAGGAGTAAAGGACCAAGAGTCCACTTTCCTTCCACCAAAAAAGGAAGACATGGTTGTCGGCAGTAAGGACCAGGCATGGAGGGATTAAATCAAATCACAGAAACCACCAGAGAAAATTATTATTTAGCGTGGGAAACTCAGCAGTGCTTTCTGGGGCTTGGTATCACAATATTTTGTGCCATCTAAAGTGCTGATTGTCAAGCCCATGCTTATTTTATAAACCTCTAAGAAAGGAAAAACTCAGCCCAGATGGAGCACCTGATAGGGGCACACGCATAAAGCTGGGACACCAGGGGCTGTCCCCTGAGAGCAAGAGGAAATGAGACATAACCCTACCACACAGAAAAGGAAAGCAAGGAAACTCGGGGGCTTATCTTGACCTTGGGGGAAGGGAGGGAAACAAAAAAGTTTCTCTGAGAATTTGAACCCCAGGCCAGCTCCCTGGGGTTGGCAGGCTAGATTTACACAACCGCTCTGGTCCGGACAGAAAACAAAACAAAGCAAAACCCTTGAGCAGAGATTTTAATTTCAAGAGGTTTCAAGTTGGCAGCGAGCTGGCTTGATAGAGAGAGGCAAACCCAAATCCTCTTTGGAAGAAGATGTCCAAATGTGAAAATGTGAGTCCCAAAAAAGATATAAAATAGTCACTTAAATAAAATGCCACACTCAGGTCACCTGACATTTGGATCTGAACCACAAGAGCCCCTAATATGCATGGGAGGTGTTGGCTCGTTGTGCCTGCAAATCTGCCCCAGGTAGGAGCTGTTTCCGATGCAGGGTTCCAGGCCCAACAGCAACTTTAGAAGCAATTACATTTCACACGTCTGTGCTGCAGGCAAACTCATCTGGTGGCACTGAGCTGGCAAATGCGTAGGCAGCTACAGATTTAATAAATCTTAATTATTCTGTTTGTACAATCAGGCTGAAGTCATTTAGTGGTGCAAGAGAGAGAGAGAGAGAAAAAAAAAAAGCCATGGAGAACAAACTGCTCATAAATAATCAACTTCGGGGCAGGCTTTTTTCTTCCCTTTGGACAAAAAACAATATATAGAATGTTTTTAAGTTGGCAGGATTACAACCTTTGAAGACAGCATCAAAGTCCACCCTGCCAGCCTTAAGCATGTGTGTGCTTACACGCACACTCACACACGTGCAATCCACCCGGCCGCAGACACACCCCTACCAAAAAAACAGCACAAGACCCAAACCAAAGGGAGAATTTCCCCTGCAGAAGCATCACTAGTTCCTTTGCTCCCAGAAAGCGAAGTGGGGACCCAGCTGCAGAGCTCTCCCAGGACTTTTTATATGGCAGTCGGGAATGTTCGACATGCCCATTATTACAATAGTAACTCTGCCTGCGGTCGCTGCAGTGGACCCTTGGGTAAGGGACCTGCCAAAGTGGTAGTGTCTGGATTTGAATGCAGAGCAGAAAGCAGTGGTTCTCAAAGTCTGGTCCCTGGACCAGCAGCATCGGCATCACCTGGACACCTGTTACATTAGAGATGCAAATGCAATGGCCACCATGGACCAGCAGCATCAGACACTTTCGGGGTGGGGCCTGGTATTCTGAGTTTTAACAAGCCTTCCAGGGGATTCTGATGCTGGCTCAAGTTGGAGCAGCTCGGCCTTAAAGGACAGCTTCCTACCCAGGATGCCATAAAGAGGTGACAGGTGTGCCAAGATCATCTCTTCAGCCTCAGGGCTGCTGAGGGATCTGGAACAGCCAAGGCAGGGGAAGTCACAAGCTAGACTCTTTACTCCAGAGCGTCATGTAATATGATCATTTTCTGTAGGTGCCATTATGTGGAAAAGGATGGTAGGAACTAAGTCCAACACCTTAGTCCAGGGCTGTCATCACTGGGAGCCTGCTCCCACAATAGCCACAGCTTATGCTCTGTGTCTCAATCACGTGGAGCTTGTGACTGTTTCTTAAATGGCCACCTTGCCATGCCTTTGTGCAAGCCAGCCTCCACTTCTCATGACTTTCAAACTCAGGGAGCTTCCCATGAGGTCTTCCCTGGGGATCTCTCAAGCAGAGCTGAGCACAGCCCCCCATGCCCACCCAATGGGTCCCTTACTGCCTTCTATCACCTCCTTCTCAGGCTGCCTTGTGTTGGTTCCTCTCTGTTTTGCTGCATCTGTCCAACTGCGAGGTCCATGATAGCCCAATGGGCATCTTGTTCACCTCTTTAACTTGCAAAACTCCATGCCCTCAAAGCCCCCAAAGCCATTTCAAAATTCAGCAGGGACTCAACCAATGTTGGTTCAACAAGCGGTGTTTGGTTCCAAATGTGTGGGTGTTGTTCAAGCTTACAAGCTGTCCTGGGAGGGTCCCCTGCCTAAGTGGAGCGCTTCAGATGAAATACAGGACTGCTCAGACAAGCCCAGAAGGCAAGGATCTGTGTGACCAACTGGGCAATTCTCGCAAGGGCTCCTCCTCTTCTAGAAGGTACCACATAGCCTTCTGCTTATATTCTTCCAGCTTAGCCCATGTCATTCTATTACCATCTGGCTTCCATCTATAGGTCCCCAACAGACAGGGTGCTCCTTCAGGGAAGGCTGGGGATCAGTTCTCTCTATCCCCCCGTGCCCAGTCCAGCTTCTGGAATGTAGTAAGTGTTACTGTAGCATATGATGGACCTGGCCAAGTTGCTCCACCAGTCCTTTCTCTATTTATAAGATGGTGTGATGGAGGGGCTCTGTTCAGGACCCCAGCTCTGGGATGCTTCATTCCTGGAGTTAAATCCATTCTTATTCTTCCAACAAAGTGACCCAAGAATGATTAGTCATTGGATTCTTCTTAAGCCACAGCACCCATCAGTGTGAATGCAGCAGTGTCTGGCTATACTCAGGCATTCTGACCCAGCCACACTGTCTCCTATCTGTTCTTCCAATTCACTAAGCCCACTGCTACCTCAGGGCCCTTGTACTGACTATTCCCTCTGCCTGGAAATGATGGTTCCCTCTCTCTTTCCTTCAACTGTCTGTCCATGTGTTACCTCATCTGAGAGGCCTTAGGGGCCACCCTTTCTAAAACAGCTCTTACCACTGACAATCATTCTATATATGTATGCACTTATTTTCTGTCCACCCAACTAGGATGTAATATTTTTTTTCTCACTGTTGTATCCCAAGCACCTAAAACAGTGCCTGACACAGTGTTGGAGCTCAGTAAATATTTATAGAATGAAAGAATGAATGAATGAGGAGGTGGTCAATGAGCATACCGCATCAACCTGATTCCCAGCTGCTGGGAGCCCGAGCCAGACACCAGGCCCTGGAAAGCATTCGGTGACTTACCACGTGCTAGTATGGCCAGGCACAAAGGACACCCAGACTGGACTCCTGCACAGACTCGCCTGGGGATGCAGTGATGGGAGCTGGAGCCAAAGGCTGCCTAGATGCCTGGGTCCCACATCTCCCGCCAGGAGCCACCAGACGGGACTGGGTGGAACACGCTTGTCCCTGGGGCTCTCCCTTAGTCCAGGAGGAGGCTCTCTGTTATTCTCACCAGGGTAATCAAGACTGTAAGTGACCTGAAGCACTTTTACTTCTGGTTAACATGCTTTCAAACTTAGTTCATGAAGGAAACAAAATAGATGTTGATGGGTCCATTTCACAGATGGGGAAAGTCAGCCCCAAAAGGCAAAGCTATCCATCCAGCCCACAGAACTGGGGGGAGGTGGGTCCAGAGCAAAACCTTTGGCTCATGACTATTTGGTGCAGTCTAGGGGCCACCTATTCCCCCACAGAAGTGAGATGAAACCAACTGGTGACCAAGAGGAAATGCTGATGTGTGATCACCCAGGAAACACAGATTATGTGGAATAAGAGCTCTTGAAGGTCTCTGGCCATTTGGGGCCAGAAAATGCCAGTGCTCGTGCAATTACAGGCTGATCTTTAGCAGGAAAAAAAGGGGGGAGCATTCCCTGGAAATGGTGGCAGTGGTGATATCAATTTAAAGGCAGCCTTTTCTGGAACGAGAGGACCATCTGGGTCCTGGGGATGCCTTCTCCAAGGCACAATGTGGAAGGCTAAAACATGGACTTTGGAGTCAGAGGCCACTGACCTTTCTTGAGCTTGGTGCTTTCATCAAACAAGCGATTTGAATCTTTCCACTCCTTGGTTTTCTCGGGTTTAAACTGGAGATAATAATGGAGGCTAACAAAGCCTCTTGGGGGTGGACGCTATGTTAAATGAGGTGCTTTAGCCAAGATTTAGCCCAGTTCCTGGCACACAGCAGATGGTCAATTAAGGGGACTCTATAGTAAAAGTAATTGTGACCATCAGTATTAACCGCTGTTACCCTTCTGTGGGCCTGGGAGCACGTCTCCGTGGGGGTAAATGACCACAGTGCCAGCGAGGACATCTGAGGTCCAGTCACCCCCTCCTCTTGTATTAGTACCCCACTAATATTAAACTATTACATGGTCGGTTTTGCCTAGGAAGGCCCAGTTTTCTTAGGATGGTCCTGGTTTGGGCTGATAAATGACAGGTTCCCAGTTCAGGCCTGCCAGGCTCCCTGTGAGCCTGGGGTTTCCCGAAACCAAGGACACCCCGACCCAGCACAGTGCATCCCCATGCCAATTCCCCATAAATGCTCCTCAGGCATCATGGAACCTTCCAGAAAGCCCAGGAGTCCTGCCCCCCCACGTCACAGGCGTGCCAAACCCCCAGACGCCCTGGCCTCTAGCCGTGGAGAGCAGATGGCAGACACCGTACCTTTCGGAATCCCGTTGGTTCCCCTGGAGAACTCTGTGTCTGTTATTTTAGGGAAAGAGAGGAAAAGGGGGGAGGGAAGGAAGTTAAGTGAGTGAAACTTAAATCCCAACAGAGCCTGTAATGGAATATTCATTTTGTCAGGGGAATGTTTCTTTAAAACTCCTGGTCATCTGGACAGGCTGAGCCAGCAGGTGATTCAATTTAATGAGCTTTTTAACACACTTCAGGCCCAGGTGGGGTTCTGTCTGGGCAGGCCCAGGCCTGGCGGCTGGAGGTGGCGGCCCTGGCTGGAGCTGGCCTGACATCTAGTGGCCGGCTCGGCCCTCGCAGGGCCAGGGAAGCTCTACGTCTGCAGTCTGAGTGCACCCGCCTGGCCCTTCAACATCTGAATCCTAACCTCTGTGCCTCAGTTTCCTTGTCGGTTCACAGGGGATCATAACTAGCTCCTTTACGGCTGCTATGAGGACCTGGCACTTAACGAGGGCTCAGTAAAATTTATCTGTTATTATTCTTGGCTGTTGTTTTTATGCTGAGGCCCAGGAGGGATGGTGCTTGCTCAAAGTCTAACAGCGAGTTGGTGGGGGGTGGGCCCAGACAAGGTCTCCAGATCACGCACCCAGTGTCCCTATCTCCTGCCTACAACGCAAGGGTGTTGGTTTCATGCTGGCTCGGCCTCTTACTAGCTGTGTGACCTCGGGAGAGTTTTTAACTTCTCAGAGTCTCAGCATCCCCTCTAGAGACTGGAAGAGCAGGTATTCTGGCAGAGGGTAGCCATAAGGACTGAAATGGGAGGATGCACATAAAGTCTCATTCTGACAAGTAGCAAGTGCTCCGTAGACATTAACCAAGATGGTTACTGTTGTCACTTTTGGGGTTCCAGCCTCCTGGGGTGGGGGGAGGGGCAGGAAGGCTAAATGGTGCCATGCAAGTCAAGTGCCTGGGACCATTGGTCTCCCTCTCCTTTCCCTGGGTGGTCGCCCCAGCCTGGTCTGTGGAGGTGCCAGGCAGAGCAGAGGGTGGGTCAAGCTTAGTTTCCCCGGGGAACGTTGAGCTCTGCCATGGTCCCCTCCCTGGGGGACCTGCTCATCCTTAGCACCTACCAGCAGGTGGCTGGAGTCCTTGAGTTTAGACTTGTACAGCATCCACTGATAACGCAGGTCCTCCAGCTTGTCTGAAGTTCCCCTTGCAGGCTCGAGACGAAGGAGGCTCTCGAAGAGCTGCTGACCCTCTGGTACCCGAGCCTCCAGCTCCTGGGGGAAAAGGCAGCTTCATGGCACATCTTCCAAATGGCCAAGATGGCCCACCCAGCTGGCCTCCACCTAGCTGGTCAGGAGGGACCAATCAAGATTCACTCAAGAGAGGCACATTGGGAGGAGGCAGACAGGACGCTGAGAATGAGAATCCCACTGGTGCAGATTGAAGGCAAAGCTAGACAACTCCCACCCCTCTAGAATGCTACAGAATGGACTCCTGCATGAAAGGGCAGCTGACTGCTGACCTCTGTGGTTACTTCCAACTCTGGCATTCTGGACTCTGGGACTTACATTCCAGCACATCCTCCAGAAGGCTTTACTAAAACACTTGACCTCACTATAGAGGTTATACTTGCTGAACCTGTTGGTACTTCTGAGTCTGGCCGAATGATGTTGGGATTGTATGCTAATATTTGATAATAAATAAAAAATCATAGCACTGTTTATGAGAAGTGGGAAAATGTGGTAGGTACAAGCAGAGATTTAAGTCCAATAACCTAGGGGTTTAAATATTGGCTTTGGATCCTGGCTCTGTCCCATCCTATAGCTACATGACATGGGGCAGGCTGCTTAGCTTCTCAGAGTGCCCCTTGAATGTGGGCTCTGTAAGATCAAGGGGTTTTAATTTGGGGAACTGCATGTGTGGTTGTACTTGGAGGGTGGGGGCAGGAAACAAGGGGAGTGGTCCAACATGAGACACGACAGGCAGGCAGGAAGCACTTTCTGATAATGCTCAGCAGAGTAATTGGATTCAGATCTTTCACTCACAACAAAATAGTAAAACCACTTTAAAAGCATCAAAGGATTAATGGAAAAGTGGGACACATCAGGACAAAACCTGGGAAAGAATGAGAGCTCCGAGAAGGAAGCCCGGTGTTTGGCTTTTAGGATATTCAACAATCTGGAAAAAACAGCTAAGAAAAAGTTACATGCTTTTGGCAGCCTTATGAGGGAGATGAGGGCCAAAGTCTGCGGTCCTGCAGAGCAGGAGATGCTGACAAATCATTTCCCGTTTAGCTGACATCCCTAAAGGCTTCAACCTCTGAGTAAAGGTGAACCAGAAGTAAACCCAGACCTTGCATGAACTTGCAGCCCATCTTTAAGTTATCTTAGTGGTTCAGGGACCCTCAAATCTTGAGCTTGGATTCAGGTCCTGGAATGAAAATGCCTCCACTTGCCTAGCAGTAGCAAACAAAATCCTCTCTGCAAGACGAAATTATCCCAAGTCTCAAATTATGCCTGTAAATATTTTCTCAAACATGATGTACAGCACACAACCAAAGCAGCCATACACCAAGAATAAGAACTAGCAGAAAAAAAAATAACAGAAACATTCTTACAGTGACTTGACATATTGTAATTAATAGACATACTCTGTAAGACAGCTCTGCTTATTATGTTCAAACAATTAAAAGACAAGCTTAAAATTTTCAGCAAGGATCTGGAAGCTATGAAAAACAACAGAGAAGATTGTTAAAAGAACAAAATAGAAATTCTAGAATTGATAAATACAATAACAAACACTAAGAACTTAAAAGACAATTTTAATAGCAAACAAGACACAGCTAAAGAGAAGATTAGTAAACTCAAAGATAGGTCAGAAAAAAACTCTCCAGAAGGTAGCACAAAGAAACAAAAGGATTGAAAAATGCATGAGAGAGCAAGAGACATAAAGCAACAAGTAAGCAGTAAGTATGTGTTTAAGTGATATCACATAAAGAAGAGGAGGAAGGAGATGAGTCAGAAGCAATATTTTAAGAAATAATGCCTAAGAATTTTTTTCCAAAAATTTCCAGAAAGATACCAAACCACAGATTTTAGAAACCAAGTGAATCCCAAGCGAGATAAATAAAAAGAAATCCAAACCCTGACACGTAAGAGTGAAACTGCAGAAAAATAAGAAAAAACTGAGAAGTAGGCCTGGTTGAAAAAGGTCTTGTGTTGTAAACTTAGGAGGGTTGGACTCTATACTGACAGACATGGTTAGATTCACTATTCTGAAGACTCACTTTGTCTGCAGAGTGAGCCATGATTTGGCTGAGGGCCAAAGAAAAGGGAGACCAGCTGGAAGGCTGGCTCCATAATCAAGGCCCAAAGTGGTAAGCACCTAAGCTATGACAGCGGTGGTGAAGGGGATAGAAACCAAAAATACCAAGATGTGGAATCATGGAAGGCTTGGTGGCTAATTAGAAGTGGGCATGAAGGAGTAAGGAGAGTTGTGGTAGATGGATTGCGGAAATGGCCATGACTCTTCCATTTTCCACTACCCCCGCCCCTGCTATATCATGCCTTTGCAATATGACTTTCAAATGCTTTTCAAGAGGTGGCGTCTTTGATGAACAGAGTGCATGGAAATTAATGTTGCGCCAGTTCTTAATCTAGGACTTAAAAAAATCTTGCACACTTCATTTGGTCTCTTAAACCCTGTCTTTGCTTTCATATCAAGCCCAGATTGTTCTGATAAAAGATGAGAGATGTGTTGTCCATTTATTCTCATCACCTTTAGGAAACCAATCTCCAGAAACAGAGCTGCCTTGCAATTGACAGTAGACACTTAAGGGAGCCCATTAAATACCAGAAACACTGCCCAGCTGAGCTCAGCCTAAGTTGCTGAGCTTCAGACTTATGAGTTTAAAAATGGTTGTTGGATTAAGCCACAAAGGGTAGGAGTGGTTTGTTACACAGCAATAGCTGACTGCTGTAGGAGTCATGTGATTGGTGGTGATATTTTCCAAGTTGGGGAATACAGAAGTAGGCTGGAGAAATGAATGAATGTATCCATGCCAGGAAAAGTTCTCCTAAAATATTTAAAGCACAAAAGCTTAAAAACTCTTCAATGTAAGCAAGAACAGATCATAAGCTATGAATGTAATTTTTTTTTTTTTGAAGAACTCCCTGGTGGGGCAGGCCACAGCGGCTCAGCAGGCAGAATTCTCGCCTGCCATGCCGGAGACCCAGGTTCAATTCCTGGTGCCTGTCCATGATTCCCGGTGCCTGCACATGCGAAACATAAAGAACACCCTCATGGCAAATACATCGATGGGAACTTTCCTTGGAAACACACCTGCAGCTTTGTTTCTCTGGCTCTCAAGTCCTTGGCTGTGGTCATTTTCATTGCAATGATTCTAACCAGCTTGAAATTTTCCACCTGCAACCACTGCTCAAAGTTCCTCAGGAGTTGGGCGAGATCTTCCTGGCTGCCTTCTTCCTGGAGTAGATTTTCCTGCAGGAATGCATGACACAACCAAAGCATCAGAGGTAAAATCAGCCCATTTCTCAAGGACCCTGGAAACTCCATCGGAGGCAGGGAAGTCAGGCGGAGAGCAAGAGGCCCAAAGGGTGATGGGAGAGGCCCTCAGGATGAGGAACATATCTTTATCAATTGATTCATGGCTGTACTTGGGGGCATTCTCAGTGTTGTCTTCCTGGTTCCTAGTGAAAGCCACCACCATCCGTCACCAGGACAGCTTTAACAGTGGTCACCTTTCCACCCTATTGTCCTTCTCCAGGTTGTTTGTGGCCACAGTGATGTCTAAAATGCAAGTCCATTCAGCTAAGCTCTCGCTTATTCACTTTGGTGGCTTCTCGCGCCTCCCTAAAGTGGCCCAAAAGCCTCAGGTTCATGCTCTGCCTGCCTCAGGAGCTTCTGACACCCCCTTCTTTGATGGGGGAGATAAGCCTGACAGTCATCTCTTGGCCCCTTGCACTTGTCCTCCCTCTACCACTGGGCCTTTGCACTGTCTCCTCTGCATGAGACATGCCCCTCTCCACTCCTCTAGCTCACTCCCACTCAGCCTTGAGGATTCAGCTGAAATTTCATTTCTCTCGGGAGGGCGTCCCTACCCCAAAACTGGGCCACAATTACTGTTGCTAGGTCTCATACCACCTGGCCCTTCTGCCAGGGTTTGCCATGCTTTCTGTAAGACCATATTGAATTGCCTGTGTTTCCCACGCCCTCACTCAGAGTGTGTTCTGAGGTCCAGATCAACTGGAAGCTTGTTGGAAATGTTGACTCTCGGACCCCACCTGAGACCCACTGAATTAGAATCTGTACTTGAATCCGATCCCTGGATGCACAATCTACTCTAAAAGCGCTGAGCTGGATTCTAAGTGCTGTGAGGGTCAGAAATGTTTCCTTGCTATTTTACTTACATTTTCCAAGGACAGTCCTCGGGACACAGTGATACTCAATAAATATTTTTTGGTTGCTTGAATGAAAGAATGAATGGGAAAATGGATTGAAACGCCTTTGAAGAACAAGGATGAATTTCTTCTCAACATGACTCAATTTTTTTAAAGGCAGTAAGGGGAAGTGACATAATATAATAAAGTTAGGTTAGTTCTTCGCAAACTACAACTTATGGCCCCCCAAGGGCCACGTTTTGGGTGATTTCAATTTCCGGTTTGGGGCCAGCAGGAAACTTTCTACCCTAAAACTTCTTCCTGCAGGGGTCGCCTTTTGCATTTGAGAGGTGGGTGTCAGGCCAGCCCAGGGATACCAGTCACCCTCCCAGTCGGCCTGGCTCTGCAGCTGTGGGTCCCTGAGTCCCTCTGGGCAGTGGCTGGGCAGCAGGTAGAGGCTCAAGTGAGGCAGAGAAGTGACCAAGTCCTGCAAGCTGAGCATGTGGACAGGGAGGGGCTCTGCTGGGGGCTCCCCCCACCCCGCTCCTGAAGCCCCCTGGACAGACTCACCTGACGACGATGCCTGGGAATGGGATCCAAAGGGTGGATGACAAACCCAGACTTGGGGATGTCATTGGTGAAAACCGTCTTCTTCCTTGAATCCAGTTCCATCCTCTGCAGCTGCCAGTTTCTGATGAGGCTGAGAAGACAAACTCGGCTGGGTCAATGTGGCCATGGGGTGGGGAATCATTAGGTCACAGGAAAAGAAATAGGGTTGGGACACCAGGGGTGGGAGCCATTTTCAGATTTCATGACTGATCCCGCATCGGGGACCTCCCTCCCGTGTGTTGTTGGGTATAGTTCCCAAGGCACGTTCATGTCCACTTTCTCACTTGAGCCCCATGTCATGCTGCCATGTGGGTGCAGATGAGGAAACTGAGGCTCCCTGCTCTAACTGTCCCTGTTGGAATCACTGGTGGGGACAGAGCAAGGAGAGGCCCAGAGGCCCCAGGCACATGCAAACTCCCCGACCGTGGGGGTGGCTGTGACACTGACTGAGCTCTCCCCTCGGGAGCGGAGCATGGCCCAGGACAAGGCTCAGAACCAGGGAGCCCCTCACCCCAGCAGACTTTCCTCCAGCAGCCTCAGGGCCCGCCACGACTCCATCAGCTCGCCCAGCTCCTCCTGGACCACCGCAGCCCCCTCTGGAGAAGACTTCGCCATCACCAGCTGGCCGTGAGCTTCCAGCAGGAGCAGCTGGGCCTCCTTCTCTGGGAATTCAGCCACCAGCCTCTGAAGGATGGACAGACAGACGTACACGCATGTGGTTGAGACCCCAGGATGGGAGCTCTGGCCTCTGGGGGTTGCTTTCGGAGGAACGCCACCTCACCTCAACCTCTTCCGCGCGGGACTCAGCACCCCACGGGCCTGCGTCCCCCCGCAGCGACTCCAGCTTCTGTGTGACCGCGACCACCCACTGCTGCAGCCCCAGGATCTCGTGGCTGAAGGCGCAGTGTTCCTGCACAGCCTGCCGGCGCTTGTCCGTGAGGTCCTGTAGCATAGACAGCCCAGGCTGGGGTGGGAGGCAGGGCTCCCTGAGCTCCAGTGGAGACCCTGGATGCTAAAACCCCAATGCCCCCGCCCCCAACCTCCCTGGGCCCTGGGGCAAGAGGACCCCCAGGGCTCCCCATCTAGCAGGAACCAGAGCATTTGGGCCTCCCCTGTGCACCCATATAAAGAATTTACCCTGGGAAGATCAGCTGTGGTTTAAAATGCCTCTAAGTCTATCTTTTATAGAAAATACCAAGAGTTGGTGAGTTGGTGGGCAAGCTGAGCTCTTGTCCACCACTGGTGAGAGCATAAGTTGGTACAGCCACTTGGGGAGACTGCTGGTCAATATCTACTAAAACCGAACACATGCATACCCTTGACCCAACAATTTCACTCCTGGGTCTCAGACCCAAGGAAAGATGTGCATATCCTCACCAAAAGACATGTCAGGGGCACTGCTTGTAACAGCCCTGAACTGGAAATTACCTAAGTGGATAAATAAATTGTAGTATGTTCATACATTGGTATATTTTACAAAAAAAAAAAGGACAATCTATAACTACATGAATGAATTCATAATTGTCATGCAGACAGATAAAGCTAGACATGTAAGAAATCATTTTATGTGGTTCAGTTTAAATGGAATATAAAAATAGGCAAACCTAACTGTGCTCGTTTGCATTTTCTGTACCCCATAAAATGCCATGTTCTTTTAATCCATTCCTGTGGGTGCAGACCTATTGTGGGTGGGGCTTTTAATTAGCTTATTTCCATGGAGATGTGACCCACCCAATTCTTAAACTAAGGACTTAAACTAAGGGATTAAGTCCTTTAATGAGAAGATAAAAGGAGAAAAAAAAATGGAGAGAGCTTAGAGAAAGAAAAGCCCCAGAGATGCTAAAAGAGGACCCACAGAAGCTCAGAGCAGAGACCACTGAAAACAGGAGTGGAAACCAATGAAACCTGGGAGCAAAAGAGGAGCAGATGCCACCCACGTGCCTTGTTATCTGACAGAGGAACCCCAGATGCCAACTGCCTTTCTTCAGAGAACATACTTCCTCTTGATGCCTTAATTTGAGACTTTTCATGGCCTTAGAACTGTAGACGTGTAAGCCAATAAATCCCCATTGTAAATGCCAACCCATTTCTGGTATAATGCATTCCAGCAGCTTTAGCAAACCAAAATACCAACCAACACTGTTACCGAGTGAAGGTCTGGGTTACTTCCCAGGGTCAGGAGTGACGGGCAGGGGCTGTCGTGGGTCTGAGAGGCTGTGTCTTGATCTGGGGGTTGGTAACTGGAGGTGTTGAGTTTATTAATATCCATCAAGCTGCACATCACTTTTCTGCATATGATTATATTTCTTTTTAATTTTTTATTAATTAAAAAAGAATTACAAGAAACACAAACATTCCCAACACATACACTCAGCAATTCACAATATCATCACATAGTTGCATATTCATCATCATGATCATTTCCCAGAACAACAGCATCAATTCAGAAAAAGAAATAAAAAGACAACAGGAAAATATAACAAACAGAAAAAAAAAAAATTTTACAGGCCATACCCCTTACTGATCCCTCTCATTGATCACTAGCATTTCAAACTAAATCTATTTTAACATTTGCTCCCCCTATTATTTATTTTTATTCCATATGTTCCTCTCATCTGTTGACAAGGTAGATAAAAGGAGCATGAGACACAAGGTTTTCACAATCACACAGTCTCATTGTGAAAGCTATATCATTGTTCGATCATCATCAAGAAACATGGCTATTGGAACACAGCTCTACATTTTCAGGCAGTTCCCTCCAGCCTCTCCATTACATCTTGGATAACAAGGTGATATCTACTTAATGCATAAGAATAACCTCCAGGATAACCTCTGGACTCTGTTTGGAATCTCTCAGCCATTGTCACTTGTCTCATTTCACTCTTCCCCCTTTTGGTCGAGAAGGTTTCCTCAATCCCTTGATGCTGGGTCTCAGCTCATTCTAGAGTTTTTCTCAATCCCTTGATGCTGAATCTCAGCTCATTCTGGGATTTCTGTCCCATGCTGCCAGGAAGATCCACACCCCTGGGAGTCATGTCCCACGTAGACAGGGGGAGGGTGGTGCGTCTGCTTGCTGTGTTGGCTGGAGAGAGAGGCCACATCTGAG
Organism: Myrmecophaga tridactyla; assembly: GCA_004026745.1. NCBI lineage: Eukaryota > Metazoa > Chordata > Mammalia > Pilosa > Myrmecophagidae > Myrmecophaga > Myrmecophaga tridactyla. The sequence continues at coordinate 539 of PVIY010045575.1, read as the reverse complement.
CAACAAAAGAGGTTCTCTTGGGGGTGACTCTTAGGCTTAATTTTAAGTAGGCTTGACCCATCCCCTGTGGGGTTAAGTTTTATATGAACAACCCCCAAGACTGGGGGCTCAGCCTATAGCTTTGGTTGTCCACACTGCTTGTGAGAATATCAAGAATTCAACTTGGGGAAGTTGAGTTTTTCCCCGTTCTCACCATTCCCTGAAGAGGACTTTGCAAATATTTTTCCACTCACTGATCAAATCACTCTGGGATTCATCAGGGCATCACCTGGACAAACCAACAAAATCTCATGTCCTATACAAAGTTCAATGTACTTAAGGAGTTCAATCAACTATCTACATAAGATATATTAGGAGATGCACTAGTCAAAGTATAGATTTCTACCAAATAAACATTTTTTGTTTTAGTCTCACACATTAGTTGAAATTTTTAAATATTAAGTACCATCTATTTTCAGCACACTGCAGTAATGACATTCTTTTGTTCTTCCTCATGCAAAAACATTTTTAAATTTGTACATTTAGTCACTATCATTATA